>WSXT02219270.1:0-17068 GCA_011762715.2 Neuroterus valhalla | reverse complement strand
GCCCACTCTCATTAATATCTAAAGACTTTTTCTCTCCCACACAACTCACACCTCTCCCTCCACTTAAACTATCACTTTTACTCCTGAGTTCTTCACTCACGATACACTCACCGTATTTCCTCAATTCTCCCCTGCACACCAGCTAAAAAAAGACAGCACTTCACAAATCGCGTGTTACCTCTACCGGCACTGTAAACGGAGTCCCCTTCATTCCTGGATCATTCTGCTGCAGATCAAATTCAACATTAAGATTTAGTATTGCGACAAAACGAAGTGCCTTCCTGAAGTATTTATCTCGTCCCTCAGAATCGAAGTAAACACGTAGCTAAGATTAATTTATCGTGTCATTTTTTTCAATCCCCTTAAAATAGCTCCATCTTATTTCAGTCTTGAACATGTCTGTTTTTAGGATACCAAATACGCTCTTTATATGTCTTTATGAAGCTTATTAATTTTCCGAATACAAAAGCACCTTTGCCTTATCACAAAGTATTATTTTTCGAGAGGGTTCTTCTTGCTAATGACAACTTTGCAGCAGTCCTTATTGAAAATTTAGGTTTTGAACGGTATTATATTTTTCAAAAATTTTGTGACTTATATCTAATTAGGTCGTGGATCAGAGCTGTTCGGTGGACTATCAGCCATATGAAGATCTATGTACCGTAAGTAATCATCAGAAGAGTCTTGTGGACTCCCCGCAATATTGAGATCCAAATCACGTGGTGCAGCAGCGTTGTGTGGCGCATTAGGAAAAGAATCAGGATTCATATGCAGTGGTGGTCGAGAAGAATTCTGTGGCACATCACGGAAAGAATTGGGATTCATATGCAGTGGTTGATCAGGCTTGTAGTTTATGATTTCAAAACGAGGTGGGGGGGGGGGGAGAATTGGGAAGTTTTTGCAGTAGGTTGTAAATAAACTTGGGATCTAAATTGCGTGGATTATTATGGCTTCCGCGTAGTACCAGCATACCAGGATTGCTATCATTCAAACCAGGAAGTTTAATTTCTTTGTCTAAAGGAAAATCTAACTGTTCTTTTGCAGACATTAGCTCCGATTTCTTGGTGACCATGTCTACTTTAACGCGCTTGCGTTTATGATCAAATAATCCACGAACAATACCATCATGGGATTGCACTCTTGCCATTGCGTAATCACCTACTGATAATACTGGAGTTTTTCCCGTCAACATCGCTCTATAGAAGCCACTATTTGTTTTCGTTAGAAGTCCCATATCCCGAGGGAAAGAGAATACTGCAAGTTTGGTTACCAGCGGAGGATTAGGATGTGTTCCGGGTAGATGGTCGACCCATGACGCCATATGATGTTCATCCTGTTGGAGTGGACCTTTTGATTCTGCAATAAAAATAGTAACCGATAGATTAGTTATTATATTGTTATTTTCAACATATCTTAAGTCTCTTTGGCTAATTCTAACGATGAGATTCGGCACTGGTCGCTTATATGACCCTTATATTTGAATATATATCACGAAGGAACATAAAAAGACAAAAAAGAATGGTGACTACTTTTGTTTTTCCGATCAGCGTACATAATAACCACATAACCTCAAATTTTGTTGTTTTGAAGTTTCTTCGCTGATAAATGCCGATTTACTTTGACCAAATATTGAATTGATATTTGTGCTGTTTTGTTTTATTGAATTGCGTGGTGTTTCTGTGTAATTATTTTGGATGGAAGAGGAATGGAGCAAAATAGATTGAGAATCAAGAGTCTGGCTTTAGTTCCTTTGATTAAGATGCAATAAAGTGTCAAATACCGATGACGTGGCTTTTTATAAAGCCGGGATAATCGGAAATTGGCAAAAAAATTATTACGCAACTTGTATATGATTATTTATAAAATACTATTATATTTACCAATTAAATGAGAAAGAACCGCGACAGCGGAGAGAAGAGACACGACCCTCATCTCCTTCCAATGGAGGAAAAACATAGATTGACATACTTGGTAAATATTGCTCACTGCTTAGTACATAATAGGCACTTTTAAACGTAGTTTATTACTTCATGCTGTAGATTTCGTAATTTTGAAGGGCTTTGATTGATCTTCAGAAAATTTCTTAATCTTCAAATAGACCATGCAGTGTAGGGTATTGCATTATATAATTATGATACTTGAATGAAACATCAAAAATAGTTATCTGGGAGGCAACAATAACAACATTCTTTTTCAAAAATAAGTTCTAAGATTAGGAAAGAATCCACTATGATTGCGACCTGAAAATTCAAACTTTTTGGTACATTCCGCATTGATATCTGTGGTTTTGATGCATTTGATCATATATTACACAATAAACAGAAACATAAGGTAACTGTAGAAAATCGGACGTCTCACTGACGTTCGTCTATTCAAACAAAATCTTCACCTCCTAATAGCTGAGATGCATGCAAATGAGAATCTTATTTGTTAATTTATTATGCATCTATAATCAATTTCCCTAATGTCGGAAAACCAGGAAAGTCTTGTGTGCTATCCTGACAATACGTTTCTAAAATTTTCCAATCAAATCATGAGAGAATTGATATTTTTGAAGAGAGAAAAGAACATCTCTCCTGAAAGAAGTCTTGAACATTTAGGAATTCATCGCTGGAATACTAAGGTTTTCAATCGAACTTTTTTTTATTGCTAACTATCATTGGAACAAACTATGGAACTTTAAATGAAGCTTATTTTCTGGAGCCTAATTCCATCCACTTCTACATTTCTTGCTCTCTAAAATAATTTGTTCTTGATTCGAGAGCTTGGAAAAACATTCTCAAAATAATTGCATTCAAGTTGCGGAAAGATTTGGTCCGAGAAAAAGGTCTTCCATTCAATAGAATCCCATCATCCTCGGAAACTCGGTACGTTGGGATAAAAGAAGAAGTGTTTGGTTATGAATATTATAATTATATTTTTCTTGTCAGAAATCATTTTCGGAGAATTCCACCAGGTATTTTATCACCAGCCACAGACTTAGTCAAGTGCCTGCTGAAGTCAAGATGTTGAAAATTTAAATATTCGAAAATGATGTTCGAAATAAGTTGCACCTATCTTTTGTCAGGCACAATATTGAGTTATTGGTGTGTAAGTTCGTTTCGTAACAATGTCGTCATTACATAGCAGCATGTATGTTGAAGGCAACTTGCGTCACCTTTAGATGCTTTTTCAGAGCTACCAACTGTTACTCCACAAGGTTTTAGTCGCAAACATCCTGATGGCCGAGGAAATTCTTTACAATGCGACATGTGTTCAATAAAACCGCTTCTTAAGACGCTGCCTGGAACCTACTGACTTCTAGACGTTCGAGATGTGCATCTTGAGTGTACATTGCCTGAAGCTGATATCACGATAGGATGAATAGGTGCATGTTTCATATTGCTTCATATCGTCTTCACTTCATGCTTCAGCTGACTATACTTATGGATCTAGGTCGACGATAAAACCTTGCTCACCACTTCTTTCACGAACCAAGACTCCAGGTCGATTCGCTCGGATATAATGATCCATCTGGATAGTTACATCCCAGTAGAAGATGTAATTTTCACTCTCAAAAACGAGAGCTGGAATGTATCTATAGAAAGGCATCCACTCTGTTAAGAGACCTAGGATCATGGCAAGTTGTTGATTTATAATGCCGGCTATAATGCCGGCTCAGAGAGAGTACACGCACAGGCATAATGATGATCATGCCTGTGCGTGTATTCTCTCTGAGCCATTACGCGACCGCCATCAATAATGTGATTGATGGATTCATTCGTATCTCTACACAATCGGCATCTGTCAACCACGTCTTAACGTAAAACATGCTTGCGATAATTTCTGGTGCCGAGAACCCTGTCCAGGAACGCTATCACGAACTCTTTGGTTTCCGGAAACAGGACGCCCTTTTTCAGCCAAATATCAGATGCCTCATCATCTACTTCACATTGATCTTAGGTTTTGGGGTGCTCGCTGTGGATAGTTTTTTGTCTCCATTGCGTTTCCAATTCCTCTCTGGTTTCTGCCCTGATATTCAAGGCTTCCTCTGGGGACAAATTCAAGGGTGTGTAATTCAGATATGC
This sequence comes from Neuroterus valhalla, assembly GCA_011762715.2. Classification (NCBI taxonomy): domain Eukaryota; kingdom Metazoa; phylum Arthropoda; class Insecta; order Hymenoptera; family Cynipidae; genus Neuroterus; species Neuroterus valhalla. The sequence continues at coordinate 13,001 of WSXT02219270.1, read as the reverse complement.
TTTACAGATGGTAATGTAGAGCGCAAATCTCTTTTTGTGATGAATTAGTATCGCAACTGTGTAACTTGCTATACACAAAGCTGCTTGAGATCCACAACGCCCAAAAAAGTACGTTGGAATAGGAATAACATAGGTTTTTGATAGACCGGATTTTTAGAAGAGTTGAGAGAACTCTTAAAAACAAATCTGAGTCTTGCAGTGAAAACAGTCATTCGGCTCTTCTTAACTATCGTATGATGTATGCCCTTGGACTCAAGAATACCCAGATATTTATATGACTCACCCTCAACCATTGCAACAGAACCATAATTCACTGAAGGAGTCACCTTGAGAGATACCCGTCGTAATACGAATCGGTCTAATTGGCCTTGGTTGTCTATATTCTAGCTATTGTCAAATCTAGCTATTCTAGTCAATGTAAGCCATGTGCAGGTTTTTTTCATGTTTCCTAGCTTGCGTCGTAGCCACAGCATCAGTGGTAACTAGATCTTTACTGCCTCGCCAATTTTTGCAACATCCTTTTTGTTCTTCGGTAATGATGTAATTCTCATCACAATGATGGTAAATCTTACCTGCAATGACCGGTGTGAGGTATTTATAAATCGTTGTGAGACAGGTGATTGGTCGAAATTCAGATGGATTTCAGGCGTCTGGTTTTTCAGGGAACGTAAACGTGGTTCCCAATGCACAATGCAGTGCGCACACTTGTAAAGTACTTGCACCATAAGTTGTGCACCATCTCCGGACCTGCAGCTTTCCAGTTACTAGATCTTTCCAGAACTGCTGAAACTTCTGTGTCTGTGATGGTAAAAGGCTCCATCACGGGGTTTGCGCTTGTCCTCTTCTTCTCTAGTTGGAACCACGCAGCGTCTGAATTGCTACTGTTATTCTTCCTCAAACACATGACCAGTAGTCATAGAACCTCCTTTCATCTTCCTGAAAGGTTCGATTTTGCTGCCTCCTTAGACTAGTCTTATTGTATCGATGCAGTCTGGCAGTTAGGACACCAAGTTTCTGCCAAAGAAAATCTATTATCTCATCCAATATCGTTGATGGCAGTGTCTCGATGTTCCGAGGGTAGATGATATTTTTAACATGGAGTATCAGCTTTCTGGCTCTATTTCCTTCCGTATATAGGCCTTGTTCTTCGTCCTAAAGTTGTAACGATTGCCACAGTCGCACAATACCGAAGAGTTTCCACTCGCAACACTGATCATTCTGCATTCAAGAGCAGAGGCAAAACCTTGCTGTTGAAGTGGCCTATCAGTGCATGCAGATCGTTTGTGATAAACATTTTCTAAAAAGAACGCCTTCTCGTTGGTTCTACATTCCTCAACTCCAGTAAGGCTTGGCTGAAATTCCTTTCGAGGTGAATAATAATGGTAATAATAATAATTATTATTAGTAGTATTATTGTTATAATGATATTTCGTATGCCATCAAGCCAAGTTCCTTCCAGGATAAGCTAAACTTGTGTGATTCCCTGACTCTTTGTAGTACTGTGAAATAAGGGATAGATATGGAAAGATTTGAAAGTGGAAATGACATGGGAAATTTGGAACGAGGGGTGTGTAGGAGAAGGAAGCAGGGATAGGTATTAGACCGTTGTTAGAATTCATTGGGTGTTTTTTGCGAACAGAAAAAAAACTGATTTCATCTTTAATCCTAATTTACAAGGTGAAACTTCATACGACGCGTTGCAGAACAAATGTATGGAGAGTGAAATAGATGAGAGTTGGAAGGCGCGTGGAGTGATAGTGATGTAGCAAAATATGGACAGGTTGGATGTAAGACCTTCGCATGGGACGTGGTATTTCCAGTGAACAGAGGCTTTGAGGAATTGTTGGTAAGACCTGATAAAAACATAACACAGCAAAAGAAAGTCTAGCCTGTTTCTGCATTCAAACGACACACTCGTCCTGTGCAACATCTCTGCAGCACGGGTCACTGACTGACCTCTCCAGCAAACACCCCATGTGAAGAGTTTCGCAGAGTCACCGGAATAATTCACTGACTGTTTATGCTGATATCTATTCTGCTCAACATACGATGCAAATCATTGCCTGATTCTGTCGTAAGGATCTCGTTATTTGCGAACAAGTTCACAAACTTTCACTGTCCCGAAATCGAAAATTTCTTCCTCAAAGAGAGCCATTTTCAAACATGTGTTCATGTTTATCTAGAAGTCATGTCATATTTGCTCAAGACCTCCCAAATTTTAGCTCTTGTCGAAAGCTTTTTCGAGATCAGCAAATGCACTGAAACTTTCTTTGTTTACTTTCAGTCTTTTCCCTGTGATCCATCCCAAACTAAATTTTTGATCCGCACATGATCTCCCTGGCACAAATCCACATTGCGATTTCCAGATCCTTTGGAACCCTCACGACTTTATTGATAAGTATTTTGGTAAATATTTTGCCCAATATACTTAGTCACCTTGATCACCCTTTCCCGTGTGGATTAGGACAATAATAACATTTCTCCAATCATTCGCAACTTTGCTGTTCATAGCACAAATATTCACAAATTCGCGTTGCCACGCAAACAAATATCTGCCATCGCACTTGAGCATTTCAGAGATTATGCCATCCAAACCGGCAGTCTTAGCATTCTCCAGTTTTTTAATTGCGGAAATGATGTCGTCGATAGCGACTCTGCTACCGCCACCTACATCGGGAATGTCTAACATATCCATGTCTGTGTGACTGTTCTTATGCTCCGTAGCTTCACCTTCATACTGTTTCTTGAATGAATAACTCATACCGTCTTCAACTTTGCCCGAATCCCATACTATTTCACAATCAACATTCTTAAATCCGCCTACTCTAATGCTAGTATTTCCTATCCTAGTCTTTTTAAACCATCTCCAAAATAGTATCTTATTTTCTTCGAAATCAGCTTGCATTTTCGTATCTTCTTCCGTTTTGATTTTATCTTTTCTTTATTTTACTTTCATTATTCCCACAGTCGCAGTACCACCAGATTCTCTTTTCTCACTCGCGTGTTTCGATTTGTTTCAAATGTTCTTCTTCTTCATCCTTGACGTAGGTTCATTTTTATAACCATAAGGTCCGCATTCAGAACCTCTCGTAGCTTTTGTATCTTTCACAAGCCCTCTCAGTCTTTTGTCCGCTACAATAGATTCGATCATACTATGGCTCCCGCTTCTGAACCAGGTATACATGTTCAGCATTTTAAGCTTGAACAAAGTGTTTTACTAAAAACAAACTTTCCCAATCATAAAATGATCATTTAATACCCGTTACCATACATTTTTGGGTCTCCGAAATGACCAAGTACTTGTTCAGTATTTTCTGACTCCTACTTTCATTCTTACGCATAATAATCTAGGAGATACACACTCAAACATTCCAACATGCTCTTTTGCACTCTCATTCCTAATATAATTAGACCAACTCCTTGGCTACAGAGTGATTCCTTGTCTACTCCTTATTCTTTAGATCATTCAAACTTCCGGCATTCTACACACCCAGTCTCAATTCATCACCCGAGACTTTTCCGAGGGCACGTGCTCCGTTGATGAAAGTGGCAGTCCCGTCATCCGAGGCTATGTTATAACTTGTATTATTGATAGGGTAAATTTCCACACAAGCACTAACTACAAGCGAGAAAATTTTCCGTACATAAAGTCATGTTCAAATAAAGAGCTGATTCATCACAAGATGTCATATCAATGCATAACGACAATCCCACTAGACAACAATCATTTAAAGGGAGGTCAATATGGAATTAGGAAGAAACAAATAAGGCCGGATGAAAACGAGTTATTATTGGTCAAGTTACACTTTTGAGTAGGGCACCAATCTCTTTCAGTTGGTGTTCAGAGAGATAAAGACCAAGCTCCGTCCTGCGAACAGCTGAAAGTGACTGTTTTTTTCATAAAATCTAACAAGATCCAAGTTGAATAATACAAATGAAATAGGAATGAAGTAAGAAATGTAACCTGATAAAATACAAATACAATACAAATTAAATTCATAAGAATATAACTCAAATCCAAATAAGATGAAAATTCCACTGGAATTTGAATTGAATTCAAAGAAATTCTTTAAAAAATTCAAAATATTTCGAGATAGAATTTAAACAAAATCCAACTAAAATCCGATAGAAAACCAACTAAAAACTGAATAAAATCTGAATAAAATCTTCTTCGAAAATCCTATTCAATTCTCTGAATACCCATCATTTTACGAAGTAAAATAATGGGTAAAATATAAGGTCATAAGGTAAACTAGTTTCTAGGAGTTATCACTCGCGTTCGAAAATTATGGGATTTTCTGAGTGACAGATAATGCCGACCGACCAGAACAAAATTTCACTCAAAAATATCCAAAGTTAACTACTGATCCACATATCCCCACTAAAAATGATACATCTGTCCCCACTGATCATTAGTTAATTGTAATTACTCCGATAATGAAACGGTAAAACATAACCTTAAAAGTTTTGCAAGGATTAACAGTAATATGAATGTACTTACGTCGAGTATACTGTTTATGGATACAGGCACGACGAAAAAGGAACAATACACAAATACTGAAAAAGTGTCAAGTTACGGATTAACCGATTTCAGTCGCAAAAAATTTCAATCGCACATAACAACAACAAACGTTGCAGGTTTCTACTTCCTTAGGTTAAGTTAGGTTATAGCTAGGACTGCCAACCAATATCAACCTTACGCGAAAACCCCTTGTAGTTTCAAAAATATCCCCGTGATCCACCTATCCCCACTTTCCTCTACTCCTCATAAACCAATTTATTTTGGAATTCCAATTCAGAAATTTATACATACATACTCCGGCACCCAAAATCTGGTAAATTCATCAAATCAAGTCATGTTAGATTTAATGAAAAATAAGTTTATCAAAATATTTATGAGAATCGTGTTCTAGATTAAATAAAAGATATTGATGAAATAGAACTAGAAGTTGAATCAAATCTTGATTGGTTAAAGGTTTTAGACGACAGTAAATTAATAGATGAACACAATTTAGAAGTCTTAAATACTGATGTAAACATTTTAAACAAAGATGATGGTAACGGAAATAGAGGTAAATCATTGAAAAGAAAGATGGTGTCGAACGATACAGATGAAGTTGAAATCAAACGACGTAGACAGTCTGGTAGAAAAGAAAAATCAGAAGAAAACGGAGAACAATGCATAAACGCCCGTAGGCCTAATAATAAAATTGTTGATACAAGCTTTGCCTACTTTATATCAAACAAAGTAGAGATTGATCAAATAATTATCAGAGATACTTTGATTGAAAAAATTACTAATGATTGGCTAGAGGAAGTTAAGTTAAAATATTCATTTTTTGCAATATAAAGAAGCAACTGAGACTAAAGACAGTATAGTATGTCAAAATGGAGAGAGAGAGAGAGCTAATATGTTCAATTCTAGATAGTGATTTATAATAAAAACTGGAGAGAATGGTTAAACAATTTCCAAAGCGAGATTGGTTATTAAAGGGTTAAAAGATCGTTAAAAATATGAATTAAAAGGAACTTATGTGCCTGTTTCTAGATTACCTGTAATTAGATCTTGTTTAGCTATAACTTATAAGTATGATTTAGATGTTTGTCAAATAGATGTAAAAACAGCTTCTCTTAATGGGATTTTCGAAGATAATATATTTATGGAAATTCCTGATGGTTTAGATGTTAATGATAATGTAAGGAAAACTAAAGTTTTTATATTGAATAGATCATTATAGGTTTTAAAAATTAGTCCTAAAAGATAGAGTAAAAGATTTTCAGAAGAAGCTCTGAAATTGGGGTTAGAAAACGATTTACATGAGCCTTGTTAATTTACTTGGAGAAAAGATAAGAAAATGACATAACTTGCTTTATATGTAGATGATATGTTACTAGAAAGCAATGACAGAAATAAATTAGAAGAAAATAAATCCCATTTGTGTCAAGTTTTCGACATGAAAGATCTAAGAGAACCTAAAAACTTTCTTGGAATGAACATTCATAGAGATAGAGCAAATAAAGTAATAGAAATGAGTCAAAAATATTATATAGAGAAAAATATAAGAGAATTTCAATATAAAAGAATGCAAAGCACAAAGTACACATATGGTGACCAGACACGTTAAAAATAGAGGATTAGGAAACCCCAAGTCTAATGTGTCACAATATAAAACTAGAGATCCTTACAGAGAAGCTATAGGTAGTTTTTTGTATTTGACTGAAGCTACCAGGCCAGATATTCCTTTTGCAACAAACTATTAATCTAGAATGCATATTAACAAACAAATCAACGATGAATAAGTGTATTGACAACAAAATACCCCAAGGGAGTATCAATCTTCCCGCTGGTTCCGAACGGGTGGAAGTCCCCGTGGCTAGCGCTGGCTACATGGATTTTGGGGGGAGCCAAATACACGAAAAAAGTCTGTGTGAGGAGTTATTTGAAGGAGAGCTGTATGTGACGGAGGAACTAGACCTAGCTTCCAGGACTGATGTCGGATTTTTCAAATTCTGGAGGATTTCTGCGCGACAAAACATCACAAGCACCCGAAAATCATGAAGCGTCTGGACGAAGCACTTGCTGTCCTGGACAAGGTTCGACACAGTGTACGTCACACGGATTGCTGGACAGCAGACTTCGAAACTAGTCCTACCCAAGGAATAAGCAAGAAGATGTTCAAAGGGAAGGTCCGAGAGGCGAAGCTCTCCACAAGGAAGACAGTTGCGGAAAGCACGGGGACTCAGATGGTAGCAGATGCCGGGAAAACTCCAGCCTCCACCAAAGGAAAGAGGCCAAAAGGCCCAGTCGACAGTCCCCCTGAGACGAGCGCATGGAGACCTGCGCAAAAAAAAGATAAGAGCTCGGACGCAAAGGTTCACGCCTGCAGGCTCGAGTTCTTTGGAGGAGACAGAGCCGGCTAAGAAGCCAAAAACTAAGAAGGGTAGGACACCGATACGAGCAGGATCTGAGGCGGTGCTCATTAGACCTGTCGAGGGTTTCAGCTACGCTATCGTGCTTCGCGAGATCCAGAGTGCAGTGCAACCAGAAAATCTGGGCGTCAAGGAAGTGGTTGGCAAGAAGGGGAACGTGCGAGAGCTCATTCCCTGAGTTGAGGTCGAGAACCTCGATTTGTAACCATTGACGGAGAAGGAAGAGGTAGAAGAGGCCTTAAAAAACAACTTCAGCGAACCTGGGCCCACCAGAGATAAGGTGAGTCTCGCAAAGAAGGCCTTCAGGGGAAACCTGAAGGCACTCGTTGAACTGAACGAGGAGGGTGCTGCGAGGCTACTGCGCACAGGACACCTTAAAGTTAGGTGGGTATCCTGCCGCGTAAGGGAGAAGGTGACAGCAACCAGGTGCTGCTGCTGCCAAGGCTACGGCCAGATAGCAGCGGCCTGCAACGGTCCCGACAAGAAAGACTGCTGTTGGAAATGTGGCAACACAGGCCTGCGGAGTGCACAACTGCTCCCCTCTGCTACCTCTGCGCCGCGAAGAAGGATGGTTCCCGGGAAGACCATTTTCAGAAAACAGGTGCAGTGTGTTCCGGGAAAGAACCAAGACGCGCAAGCCAAAGGAACCTTTGAAATGAAATAAGCTGGAGGCGGATAAGATCCAAAGGATCCGGAAGAAACAACCATGCCCAAACTGGATGTCGAAGGCCGCCGAGCCCGCTGCGCGACATAATTGCGCTACTGAGGACGATGCGTACATTCTGGTTGGGACATAGGCGACCTAAACAAACAGAAACCAGCAGAAGCCTTAGCGGGCGAGAAAACGGCACCCCCTGAAGTAATTCGGAAGCGGTTCCGAGGGGAATCATGCAGAAAAGAAGATGGTGGTTTTTCAGCGGGTCTCCACCAACGTCGGAAACCTCACGCTACCAAGAAGTGCGGACCCTTCACGGTGTCGGTTAACAGATGTTCCCACTATCTCCCGCAAAAAAATGGTATGCCTGAACAAAGTGTTTTTTTTTTGCAATCCTTTCTTGGAGCACGAACTAATTAATTTATCCCCATCACCTTCGTTTTTAGGTATTCGAAATGACCAAGTACTCTGCCGTTCATGTTTCCGAGCAATTTGAACCCATTTCTTATACCTTTCTCACCTCGCATCCCTTTTTCTTTTTTTCCGGTACACAGAAAATATCTAGCTTCCATCCTATCATCCACATTCTTATGGATTAAAACGTAACCAAATTTCAGTAATATTTCTTTTTGTCTTTTATGCCACAAATGTTTGAAATAATAAAATTGACACATTTTGTCTGTGTGCCCGCATTATCTTTTAGAAAATAATGAACAGAATCATTAAATATTATAACTCAATACGGTGTAAATAAGAGTAATATAATACTCTTGTTAAAGAATTACTGCGGCGCATTCGAATTGTTTATTCGATAATTTTCGATTTATATGACACAAAGTCGTAAGAGACATTTTACTCACCTCAGTTTCATACTTTTTGAATCTCGCATTTCTGCACATGTATTTTTTTTTAACGGAAAACTTTTTTCTTGACCCAAGTCCAGCTACAGCTTAACCCCTTTCAGGTTGCAGGAATATGTATGAGGATAATAGTAAATACGCTCTCTTAGATACCTACTGCAAACGCATATATTTCTAATTCAACGCTACATTTTTCTCATCTTCATTTTACTAATCAAAGTTCGAAAAAAAAAGGTTGAAAATACATATACAAGTCTCGGAACTAACGTGTCCTTGTTAGGTTTTTAACAGATTCACATGAGAGATTATTATGGATCGTTATCACAAACTACTTTGTATTTCAATTTGACATGTTTCCCTACTTGAATTATTAGCGTCAGTGACCAGGGCTTTGCGATGGACTGCGAAAAATATCAGGATTTAAATACTGTAGGCCATCATCAGGACTGTGTGGTGGACTCTTGACAATATTAGGCTTCGAATCATGTCCGTGAGCGGGGCTATGCGGTGAACTTTTTGGGATTTTAGGATGCAAATCATGCGGGTATGCAGTGTTTTGTGATACATTGTGAACAAAACTAGGATTTGAATTATCTGTATGAGCTGAACTGTGATTGTAGATAAAATTAGGATTTTTCTGCAGTTCATTGTTAAATAACGTAGGATCCCAATTATGTGGATCATAGGTGTTCCCACGTAATATAAGCATGTCAGGAATTTCTAATTCTTTGCCAATTGGAAAAGACTTCTTCTCAATTTCGGACATGAACTCTATTCCATTGGTTTTCATGTTCACTTTAACGCGTCTGTGCCACCGATCAAATACTCCACGAACAACACCATTATAGCTTTGCACTCTTGCCATTGCGTAATCACCTGCTGCTAGTACAGGAGTACTGTTCTTCAATATTTTATGATAACTCCGACTATCTCCTTTGGTTAGAAGTCCAGCATTTTGAGGAAAAATGTATGATGATAATCTTGTTACTGCCGCGAGATCTGGATTTTTGCCTAAAGATTGGCTGACCCGTATAGTAGGAGAATGGACAGGTGAACTATTCAGATTATTTTCGACCTTTGGAAGTAAACTTAACTCTGCAAGAAGAAATAGGAATAGATGAATTTTAAATTCCTGATATTCGAGATCAATGAGACATACTCATGCTTCTTTATGGCTCTTAATAAATTAAAAAAAGTTTCAACGCTTCATGGCATGTTATTCGGAAATCAATTTGTCTTCAATATGAATGCTGTACAGAATATGATATTTACCAATAAAACCAGGAGTAACCGAAAAGACGAAGAGGAAGGTATAAACGATCTTCATTTTTTTAAAGAGGGCAATGGTTGATCGAAAATTTTGCGAGGAATGCAGCTCCTTCAAATATCTTGGTGACACGTTGAATCATATGTTACATAATGTTCCTGACATCATTCATGTAATAAAAGCCTTCATTATACATTTTTTATATCCTCCTGAAAGCAAATAAATTTCCTGCATTTGAGATGTATGTAAGTATGTATGTATGTATGTATGTATGTATGTATGTATGTATGTATGTATGTATGTATGTATGTATGTATGTATGTATATATGTATGTATGAATGTATGTATGCATGTATATATGTGTGTATGCATGTATGTATGTATTTATGTATGTATGTAATACACTCAACTGAGTAGAATTAAATCCATCACTTAAACTTGAAGGTTAAGCTAAAAAAAGGAATTCAAATGAGACTTTGATTTATGTGCTGTGCCTTGTTGTATCTCGGTGTATGGTACACGTCACTAAGACGCCGAAACCTTACTTTTATGAGAACATTCTCAAAATAGAGAGAACTATCCTCTCAGCCCAATTATGTCATAGCGAAAGCCTTGGAAATTTCAGGGTTACTTGCGAAGTGCCCCTTAAAACCTTTTATCTCATCCTCGTGAAGCGTGTTCAACGCGTGATGCGCGTTAGAACAGTTATGTATCCACAATTTTTATCCGCGACTTTGAATGTTGGTTTTCGGTTGCGAAATCTGCGAACACGAAAACCTTTGAAAACTACCTTGGGTGAAACATTCTTTATTAAAAATAATTGAGGAGGGAAGCAATATCGGATTCCCTTTCAGGCTCTATTGAACGAAGGGGAATTCCTCCGGACAAGTTGATTGTTAAATAATGCGAATTCAAACTTAAACAAGATGCGTCTCAACAAATCATGTTGTCTTCTATTTTTTCTTTGATATGAGATCATTACATTATCGACTCCCTTCTACTGCCTCTCATTGCTACTCTCTTCAGCTTTTGTAATTTAGGGAAGATATTTTCTTTCTTCGCAGAGAACTATTATTCCGGCCCAACCCCATTGTCATAGCGGAACCATTTCTGAGTTGCACGAAACTTTACAAAGTGCCTTCTCAAAAAAATCATCTCATTCATTTATAACTAGGTGGACACGTGATGCGTATTATTCCCATTACGAAGTTTCATTTTTTATGGGATTCGGATTGTCATGTTGAAAAAACGTATCCTATTGGCGATTTGAAGTTGCAATGCGAGACCTGATGGCCACCTAGTGAACTAACCAACATGGCTGCCTATGTGATACACGGAACTGTGTTCATATGCATGTTGCACTCAAATAAGGCGATAATAAATAATTTTGTGTCAGATTTATCAGTAAGCAGTACATAAGAAGTTTTTTGAGTACATGTAAAAATCTTAGAAATGGAATTCTCTTGGAACCATAAAAAGGGAAACGATACTCGCAAAGGCAATGTGTGCTGTGTTGTCAATTGTGACTCCAAAAAAAATATCAACACTAATTTGAGTTTCCATAAAGTACCAAGATTTGGCAGTGGTACTGTCACAGTGAAAAATCTTGTTGGAGAAAGCATTGTTGATTATGAACGTTCCCACAGAAGAAAAAGTGGTCTGTACTTTGCACTTGACCAGTCTATCCTTATGTACTTTGGGCCGCTGAATCCTAATCCGGCCTCAGAATTTCCCCTACACGTCAGGATTCTCCCCTAGCCTAGGGGAAAGGTGTAAAATCCAGGGTTTTCGGGGGTTCTCTAAACGTCTTTTCTTTTAAGTGGCAAGTCAATGAAAAAATACCGTATCTGTATGTATTTTAAGTTGATGAATTGATATTGGTATTAAAAATTACTTCGTGTTGCCACAAATTTTCCCCTAGCCTAGGAGAAACCGTGAAAAACTAATAAAAGCTGTTGATTTTACGGGAGTTGTTATACTTTGCATCTGTTCAGTGTATCCTTATGTATTTTGAGCCGCCAAATCCGAATCCGGCCTCAGAATTTCCCCTACACGTCAGAATTTTCCACTAGCCTAGGGGGGATGTGTAAAATCCAGGGTTTTCGGGGGTTCTCTGAACGTCTCTTCTTTTAAGTGGCAAATCAATGAAAAAATACCGTATCTTTATATATTTTAAGTTGATGAATTGATATTGGTATTCAAAGCCCCCAAAAAAACTTCCCAGAAAAATGTGGGTAATGATGTATCCGAAAAAAGACCCAGATCCGCCGCGTACACTCAGTTGAGTATTATCCTCAAAGGTATGTCGGAAGATAATAATATTTCCATGAATGATAAAAAAGATACAACATAAAATGAATAATATTTGAACTATCTTTCTTCATGAACTGAATTCAATTTAATGCTGTTGATCTTTGACGCTGAAAATTATTCGCATGCTTTGTTAGAAAGAATACAACTTTTTTCTTTCTTCTTTAGTTACAATTGACACAGGCATATCAAATCTCTCATCTTCCCGGTTTTATAACTTTTGATAATTTTTAAAAATCTTTTACAATCTTACGATCAATACATATTTTTTCAGTTTTGGAAGCTCCACCCCTTTCCTATTATTTTATTCTCCTCTATTTTATTTTTATTAATGAATAATCGTTAAATTGGTACCTTTTATGAAAACCGGGCAGATGAGAGACTTGATATGCCTTTGTCAATTGTAACTAGAGAAGAAAAATAAAAGTTGCGTTCTTTCTAACAAAGTATGTGAATAATTTTCAGCGCCAAAGATCAACAGAATTAAATTCAATCCAGTTCATGAAGAAAGATAGTTCAAATATTATCTTTTTAATGTTGTCTTCTTTTTATGATTTATGAAAATATTAATATCTTCCGACATACCTTTGAGGATAATTCTCAACTGAGTGTACGCGGTGGATCTAGGTCTTTTTTTGGATACATTTTTACGAAATTTCTCTGACCTTCCCAAATTTCCTTTCGGAAAGTTTTTTTGGGGGATCTGGATATTTTTTTGAACATTCACAAAATTCCATGCCTGCTCGATGAATGAATTACCCTGGCCAGTGAAACCGAAGAACAGATTTTTACGAATGTGTCTGTCTATATGTATATATGCCTGCATGTATGAATGTTTGCCTTGTAGCACGATCAGGCGCGGATCCAGGAGGGGGAGGGTTCAGGGGGTTCAACCGCTCCCTCAAAATTTTTGACACAGCATTCCAGGTTATCGCGGGTGAGATGTGCGTAAGGTGTACTTTTATCATCACTCATTTT
>WSXT02219259.1:0-17069 GCA_011762715.2 Neuroterus valhalla | reverse complement strand
AAAGTCAGAGAGAAAAAATGTTTCTTCTTGGGAGCTCTACAAGATGGTGAATACAACTTTTTGGATTTTCTCAAAAAGTCAAAAATTCCCATTTTGTTCGCACAAAGAAAAATTTTAAATAATGTGTGAACTCGATGACTTTCGAAAGAATGATCATATGGGATTGCCCTTTGGCACACATTTTGAGGGACCGAAAAGACAGGATGAATGCGTTAACCAGGTATTTTGGATCGAAAATCAAAGGGGCGGAGCATTTTGAGCATTTTTTTGGAATTTTTTTTTTCAAGATTCGAAAATTGTAAGTACGGTTTCTTGTAGTAGGTGAAAAATGAACCAATTTATTCCTGAGACTTTTTTTGATAAAAGCAATATTGTCAGAGTCATGGCATTTTCAAAATTCAAAAATATAAAAGAAAATGAGAATTTTTAGCCAAATAACGCAAGGTTGAAAAGAAGACAGAGAGAAAAAATGTTTCTTCTTGGGAAAGAATGATTTTATTGGATTGCCCTTTGGCACACATTTTGAGGGACCGAAAAAACAGGGTGGGTTCATTAATCAGCTATTTTGGATGAAAAATCAAAGGGGGTAACATTTTGAGCATTTTCTGGAATTTTTTTCCAAGATTCAAAAATTGTAAGTACAGTTTCTTATAGCAGGTAAGAAATGAAACAATTTATTCAAACGACTTTTTTTGATAAAAGCAAAATTGTCAGAGTTATGGTATTTTCAAAATCCAAAAATATAAAAGAGAATGAGAATTTTTAGCCAAAAAGAAAGATTGATCATATCCGATTGTGGTTTGATACATTTTTTCAAAACCGAAAAAGAAATAACGAGTTCGTTTTCCAGCTATTTTGGATGAAAAATCAAAGAGGGAGAGCATTTTGACAATTTTTTGGATTTTTTTTCCAAAAATCAAAAATCGTAAGTACGGTTTCTTGTAGTAGGTTACAAGTGAAACAATTTATACTCATGATTTTTTTTCGATAAAAACAAAATGGTCAGAGTTGTGGCATTTTCAAAATTCAGAAATAGAAACGAAAATGAGAAGTTTTAGCCAAACAATGCAAGATTGAAAAAGAAGTTAAAAGCAAAAAAAGGTTCCTTCTTGGGAGCCGTACAAGATCGTTTATACAACTTTCCGCATTTTCTCAAAAAATCGTATAATTCCAATTTTGATCGCACAAAGAATAATGAGCCATTTTTGACCAATGGTTCTGGTTTTATCCATCGAAATCGCTGTTGGAAAAATCAAAAATGCATGTTTCCGCTCGAGAAAAATGTTATCAAAAATGAAAAGTTCCATTTTTGAGCAAAACTATACGAGATATGAAAAGAATGAAGGAAACAAAAACTGTTTACCTTAGAAAGTCTAAAAATCCATTGTTGATTATTTTTCGATAGGGCGAATAGTTTTCGTTTTCATCGTGATAACACACTCACAAAAAAAAAGATCCATCTTCAAGCCAAACAATAAGAGACAAAAAGAGATAATTTATAGAAAAATTGTTCATTTTAAAAAGTTCCACAAGTTTTACATGGAATTTTTCCTAATACGGCGTATATTTTTCTTCTTTTGATTCTGACAACGCTTCTTAAACAATGAAAAATTCAGTTTGCTAGCCAAACTATGCGAGATGTAAATATCAGTGGCGAGTATTGTAATGAGAATGTGTTGCTTAAGGCCAGTAGAGCCTCAAGTAAACTTAATAAAAGAATATCAAAAATGAAAAAAAAAATCTTCATAGAAGTGGAGGTTTCCAGCAGTTTTGCGATATTTGTAATTCTGTGTATGCATCACACTGATGAAGTGAAGGTTATGGAAATGTCAAGGATCAGATTCTTCTCCGAGAATAAGAGGGAATTGGATTTTATATTGTTGAGAAATTATATTTACATTTTATATATAGTATGAACTTACACCATTTGAATATTTCCACCAATTCGTTTTTTTTCACTTTACTTATATGTCAGACCTACCGACATGCTACTTTTCTCAACAAGTTAATGCTATTAAAAATAACTTCAACTTTAACCATTTATAAAACAGTCATTAATTATTATTCATAAATATTCTCCAATAATCTATATTTTTGATTCCAGAATCCGTAGTTAGTACTAACACATTCCAATATCTCCAAAGAGGAAAAAAATTTGATTCTTGTCTCTCTCAATGATAACAACGAATTTTTTTCTTGAGGACCGACAGATAAGGGAACATGACACGTGAGAAATACACTTTTCCATTTGGCCTTGGCACCGATAGATATGTGGCATGTTTGATTAGAATATTGTCTGGATGATTTCCTCTCGAACTTCTATGTTCTGTCGCATTTACATCGTACAGAATGAATTTCATAGCATAATATTTCCCCTCATCTGCATTTATCTCAGCCTCTACAGGACTATGAAGAGCAATATTATGACCCGTTTTTGGATCGAGCTCGGTGAGAGTTGATTCGTAATGTTTGTTTGAGATTAGTATAAAATAGTGAAAGGCTCTCGGGTGCACTTGCTCAGGTGTCATCCATAAGGGTATTCTTGGTTCCACGAGAGGCTCCAGAGTTCCCCAATAAGTAGACGTATCCTCCATTGTCACAACAAGTGTTCTTGGATTTAAAGGGTATTGATGAAATCCATCTGCACCTGATTTCGTTAAAAAAGTGAACATCAATGGTGTTTTTGTGCATGATTAAGGAAACGTCTATAAGCTATGTAAGAGATTTGAGTGACACCTTTTTTCTTCGAATGCTTCAATGCTCTGTTTAATTAGTTAAAAATAATGGATGATTCAGAGATAGTATCCAATTATTTTTAATATTGCTATGTTATATTGGCAATCATACAATCAATATCTTCAGTTGTGAATGAAAGTTTGGCTAATTCTCAATTCTTCATTTGATTCTTTGATAAATAGTATTTTTGTAATAATTGGTCATAGTTAATCAAATTAGGGAAGATACCGTTGGTAAACTTCCGAAAAGGTGATATGCCCGATTTCCGTCAAACTGCGTACACCTATGTATTTTGTTGCACTGATTTCAAATATGATGGTAAAAATTGGCAAAAATTTGATTTTCATGGTGCAATCACGATAAAGACCATAGCATTCAAATATTTTTGACTTTATCTCAGCTAATATGCGAAATTAGAAATAATGTTTCAGATAAAAATTGTAGATCTGATTACAATAAATATTTTTTGTTTCAGACATTTTTCTTCTCCTGGCGATAAAGTAAGAATAAATTAGTGATAATCTAGAATAAGGAAGGCACATTACTCGCAGTGAGTTATTTATTTATTACATTACCCTTTCTTGTCTCAACCTGTTTAAATTACATTATTCCTGTGACCAGTAGGAGGGTTGCCTTCACGCCTTCCACAAAACTGAGGAAAGGGTAAGAGGTTTGAACAACATTATTTCTCTGACCAGTAGGAGGGTCCCCCCCCCCCCTCCACGAGACCTAGAAAAGTGGAAGGCGTTTGACTAACATTATTTCTGTGACCAGTAAGGGGGTTGCCTTCCCGACCCCCCCGAGACTTGGGAAAGAGGAAGGGATTTGACCAACATTATTTCTGTAGCCAGTCACAGGGGTGTCTTGCCACTTCCACGGGACCTGTAAAAGGGGTAGACGTTTGATCAACATTATTTCTGCGACCAGTAAGAGAGTTGCCTTCCCGCCCCCACGGGACCTGGAAAAGGGGGAGGCGTTTGACCAACATTATTTCTGCGACCAGTAAGAGGTTTGCCTTCTCGCTTCCACTGAACCTGGAAAAGGGGTAGGAATTCACCAACATTATCACTGTGACCAGTAAGAGGTTTGCATTCCTGTTCCCCACGGGCCTGGAAAAGAGGTAGGCGTTTGACCAAAATTATTTCTATCACCATTAGGAGGTTTGTCTTCCCGCCCCCCACGACACCTGATAAAAAGGGAATGAGTCTGACCAAAATTATTTCTGTCACCAGTAAGAGGGTTGCCCCCCTCCCCAAAAGGCCCTGGAAAAGGGGTAGGAATTGACCTACATCATTTCTGTGACCACTAAAAGGGTTGCCTTTCTGTCCCCCACAGGACCTGGAAAATTGGTAGGAATTGACCAACATTATTATTGTGACCAGTAAGAGATTTGCATTCCTGTTCCCCACGGGCCTGGAAAAGATGTAGGCGTTTGACCAACATTATTTCTGTCACCATTAGGAGGTTTGTCTTTCCGCCCCCCACGACACCTGATAAAAAGGGAATGAGTCTGACCAAAATTATTTCTGTCACCAGTAAGAGGGTTGCCTTCCCACCCCCCACAGGGCCTGGCAAAGGGGTAGGCGCTTGACCAACATTATTTCTGTAACCAACAAGAGTGTTGCCTCCCCCGCCACACGTGACTTGTAAAAGGGGTAGGCGCTTGATCAACATTATTTCTGAGACCAGTAGGACGGTTGCTTTCTCCCCCCACACAGGGCCTGGAAAAGGGGTAGGAGTTTGACCAACATTATTTCCATGACCAGTAAGAGGGTTGCCTTCCCTTACCCCACGGGACCTGGGAAAAGGGTAGGGGTTTGACCAACACTGTTTCTGTAGCCAGTCCTCCCCGCCGTCCATGGGAAATAATGTTGGTCAAACGCCTATTCCTTTTTCAGGCCCCGTGTAGGGCGGAAAGGCAACACTCTTTCTGGTCACAGAAATAATGTTGGTCAAAGGCCTAGCCCTTTTCTAGGGCCCGTGGGGGTGGGAAGGCGACCCTCTTACTGGTTACAGAAATAATGTTGGTCAGACGCCTACCCCCTTTCCAGGCCCCGCGAGGGGCGGGAAGGCAAACTTCATACTGGTAACGGAAATAATGTTGGTCAAATGCCTACCCCTTTTCCAGGCCCTGCGGAGGGCTGGAAGGGAACCCTCTTACTGGTCACAGAAATAATGTTGGTCCAATGCCTATCCCTTTTCTAGGCCCTGTGGGCGGTGGAAAGGCAACCCTCTCACTGGTCACAGAAACCATGTTTTTCATGCGCCTACCCCTTTTCCAAGTCCCGTGAGGGACGAGAAGGCACCCTTTGACTCGCCACAGATTATTGCCAGTATTGACTTATATGAACGCAAAAAGCCATGATTTTATGGTTTTTCTTACGAAAATAGATTATCGAAAATTTTCTCAGAAACTATAACCCGTAGAAGAAAAATGTATAAAACTAAAAATATGTATTTTGATGAGATCTACAACTTTTTTCGGAACATTTTCTTCAATTCCGCATATGAGCTGGAATAAACTTGAAAAACCATCATTTTTTATAGTTTTTTCATGATTTCACCGCAAAACAAATTTGCACCAATCTTTACTATCATATCCGTAATCAGCGCACCAAAAAACATAAGCATACGGAGTGCGAAGGAAATCCGACATATCACCTTTTCGGAAGTACACCCAATATCATTCAATCTTTTATAAATCAAAAAAATCCAGGCAGGCATAAACTTTTGTTCAATTTCAAGTCTGAGCGTGAGCCTAAACCTAGGTCTTTTCCGAATTCTCGACACATGATGACGCATTTGAATAGGAAAAGTTCATTTTCAATCAAAAAATATGAATTCGTTTTATCCTCATAGTTCCACTCTTTCAACTTACATGGTAAAGTTATTATCTTACAAATAAAAGGATGGATCTTGGAACATTACCTTAATAGAAAGTAGTCAAATGAAACGACTAAGAATTAGGAAGTTTCTCATTAGTGGTATATATCTTTACTTGGTCTTAATATTGATGAAGATGTAATATCATACATACCATGAAAGTCAAAAAACCTAACAAGAACGAGGAGTAGAAAGGCCAAAGAAAGCTCCATTTTTCTGAATAAATAACAAATTTGATACATGAATTGGAAAATGTACCTCATTCTTGAGAATTGCTCTTGACGAGTTACTATATAAATGACTGCTATGTTTACTGTATTTTATGACACCTAATTGATGACACGTATTTATTTTTCGCTGATGTAAAATAGAATGAATGGAGCAAGATTGTTTATCTGAGATCTTAAAATTTTCCACATTTGTACTTTTTTTATTGTCCTCCAAATCAGCAGAATAATTAAACATTGCGATATGTGTCTTCTACGCGTGATGATTTTGATCAATCGAATGTTTCAAACCAAAAAGAACAAAGAATTCAAATTGTGAAGTAGCGGCAGTTTTTCTGAAGAATTTGGAAGGACTTCCATCAGAAATTGCATTTTTTTATATTTGCTTCTCAATTTGATATACTTTTGATAATATACATGTGATCGGGTTTAATATTATAAAATTACTTAACTTAATGATTCAACTTAAATAATGACTTGTTGAATTATGTCTCACTTCAATTACGTGGCTTGAACTGTAAACAAAATTTAAATTGTCTCGACACGGAAAAATCTTATCTAACTATGTTTTTATGTTTGCTCATTTTGCAAGGTTGGAAAGTTGGAAGGTCATAAGGCACTTTTTGAGATTTGGAAAATCATTCAACGAATCAATAAACTTGCCAAGATGCTGCGAAAAATATTTCTGAGATGTTCTTTTCTTTCCAATCCGAACGTTTTTATTATTTTATTAATATTTAGAATTCAAATCGAATTTTTATTCTATTTGGCTTTTAGTTGGATTTGATTCAGATTTCATTTGGATTCCATTCAAATTTCTTTCACATATTTTCGGAAAAATATATTATATATATCACAATGGTGATTTTAGTTTATTTCCAAAGAATCGAAAAGGGCTTGCAAAAAATATTTTATTCAGATTTTATCCAAATTTTAGTTGTGTATTATCGGATTCCAGTTGGATTTTTTTCTGAATTCTGTCCCGAATTAATTTGAATTTTATTGAGAATTTCTTTGAAAATAATTAGAATTCAAATTGAATTTCCATCTTATTTTGATTTAAAATATTCTCTACCTTATCGAATTTGTATTCAATTTTTGTTGGTTTTATACCATATTGTAGTTGGATATTTTTCCAATGCTATCTCGAATCAGTTTGAATTTTATTGATAATCTCTTTGAAAATAATGAGAATTCAAATTAAATTTTCGTCTTTTTTGGTTTGAAGTTTTATCCATTTTAATTGAATTGGTATGGTATTTGTATTTTATCTGGTTATAACTCTAACATTATTCGTTTTACAATTGTATTCAACTTGGACTTTGTTTAGATTTTAGTTGGATTTTATTCAGACTTCATTTGGATTCCATTCAAATTTCATTCAGATATATTCGGAAAAATGTAGTACATATATCACAACGGTGAATCTAGCTTATTTTAAACAATCAAACAAGGGTTTCGAAAAAAATTGTATTCAGATTTTATCCAAATTTTATTTGTTTAATATCGGATTTCAGTTGGATATTTCCTCCGAATTCTATCTCGAATTAATATGAATTTTGTTCAGAATTTCTTCAAAAATAATTAGAATTATTATTCAATTTTTATCTTATTTGTATTAAAATTATATTATTCTTTAATCGACTTTGTATGGAATTCGTATTTTATTCGGATACAACTCTAACTTTATTCGTATGTCATTTGTATGAATGAACTTGGACTTTGTTTCGTAATGTATAATTTTGATATTCGATGAATTCCATTCAATTTTTTTTCTTTTTCTATCAGATTTTAGTTGCATTTTTTTCAAATCCTATCTCGAATCAGTTTGAATTTTATTGAAAATTTCTTTGAGAATAATTAGAATGCAAATTGGATTCTCATCTTACTTGTATTAAAGTTATATCTTTTTAAACTAAATTTGTATTGTATTTGTATTGTGTCTTTATTGTATTTGAATTTTATCCAGTTAAAACTGTAACTTTGATCGTTTTTCAATAAATTGTATTCCACTTGCATTTTATTTGGAGCTCAGTTGAATTTTATTCAAATTTCATTTCTTTAAAAACACACACACGCGCGCGCGCGCGCGCGTGTGTGTGAGTGTGTGTGCGTGCGTGTATCAAAACAGTCATTCTAGCTTGTTTTCAAGCAAGGCCATCTGAGTTTCGTTGAATGATGTAATAGAAACATGTGATTAAGGCGAAATAATAATATTACTCGGAGACATGAATGGTTGGGTTGCAATGCTATACGCGAAGGTACTGACAGAACACTTGGTCATTTCGGAGACCCAAAACGGATGGTAATAGGGATAAATTGATCAATTGTGCTTGGAAAAGAGTTTGCTTATCACTATTTTACAGTTTCAAAAATGAACCTAGGTCAAATATGGAGGAGAAGAAAATTTATTCCAAAATTGAAACAGAAGTGAATCAGAATAGAGAATCTGCAAAAACCAGAAGTACAAGTAGTATATCGTGAAAAACTGGATAAATATTAAGAGTATCACAAAGAAGATTGGAAGATAGAATCTTCGAGAATGCATCGGAAGTGTGAGCCCCTGCGACTGTAAGACAATATTCTGGTATGATGCATGGTGAAATGACGAATTATGCGTGACAGTCAACGTGGAAAAAGAAGCGTACTCAGGAATGATGAATATTAGACGTCTTTGTGATAAGAAAAAGACTAGGGTAATAAGTGATTGTAGGGAAGCTGGATGAAGTTGAAGCCACAAAGCATAACAGCAGTGACACCGACAAGGATGCGTTAGACGATTCCGATGTAGGTGGCGGAAGCAGAATCGGTATCGACGATATTCTTTTCGTGATTGAAAAACCAAAGCATGGTAAGGCTGCCGATGTGGATGGCATTACCTCCGACATGCTCAGGTGCGGTAGAGGATATTTGTTTGTGTGACTTTGCGAATTTATGAATATGTGTGCTGTGAACAGCGAAGTCCTCAATGATTGGAGACAGGCATTTATGGTCCTAATCTAAAAGTAAAAGGGTGGTCGATGCGACTGTAATAATTATAGAGCGATCAATCAACTGAGTACTGTCGGCAGAAGATTCACCAAAATACTTGTCAATAAAGTCATGGGAGTAACAAAGAAAGGATCTGGGAAATTCAATGTGGATGTATGCCATGAAGATTATGTGTGGATCAGATATTCAGCTGGAGACGGATCACAGAAAAGAGCCTCAAACTTAACGAAAACTCAACAACTTTGACACACCAAAAATCGTTTCAACTAAAGAACTATCAGCCTGAATCATTTTCTATTCGGCCTTAAACACTGAGGACCGCGAAAATTGTTTCAACTAAAGAATGATCAGCCTGAATCATTTGTTAAGTAGTTTTTGCCATGAAAAATTGAGCGAATTCCTCGACGAGTTCAGTCTCCTACATGTTATTTGGATATCCAGAAAAATGATACACGTAGACATGATTTCAATTCGTAGTCCAGACCTCATCCGTGTTTCAGCTGACATGAGACAAGAGTGTACAGAATTTTGCTTCGTGTAGGGTCATTTCCTCTCTTGTCAAAGAGTTGCTTCGAATTTTTCTGGTGTGATGCAAATTCTTGTTTTTGCTCTCCTAGATACGGTCCCTGAAGCATGGACGTCTAACTTGCGAAGAGCAATCTCTTTCCTGGTTAGTACATCAGGTTGTAATAAATTCCCTTTTCAAAGATTTTTCAGCAACTCTTGGAATACTAATCCGCCATCAAGCATATCATCAAAAATAGTTGAAAATCAGATTTTCTCTGAGTGCTGAGCATCCTAGTAGCTGCATTTTCATCAATCGTGCTGATAAGTTCTTGTAGAAGTTGCTGCTAGTACAGAAGACTTCCGTTCAGCTGAACCGCTACGCGACTAAGCATTCGTTTGGCTGGACTCGGGAGCAATTCCCACCACTGTCCCCCTCCGCATGGGTGTTTCCAGAGGTGACTTCTAATTAGTTGCTACCGTCAGTTGCAAATGTCAGATTCAAATGTTTGGCGAATTCCGCTTCGGAATGAACCTAAAATGTGCGATGACTTTCAAACATTCTCTGCACTTCTTTCAGTTTGGAAGGAGATATGCTGAAATATTTGTCAACAGCTGTGATTTACTCTATCGGAGTTTAATTTTAGAAGCCATTGCTAAAGCTGATTCCCGAACAAGATCTAGAAAATGAAAATATAATCAAACCAGTATTTGCCGTCAGTTGTAACTCCTACCAATAGATTAGTTCGCACGTCATCGTCAGCGCGACTCATTGTCGACTCCATTTATCTGCTATCACCTGTATTTTGAGGTTGCATTGCTCCGATCAAACATTTTTTGATAAAAAATTTATTTCATGTCCTTATTTTGACGACCGCCAATCCCGTCAATTTGCAGCAACACTGTGATAGAAAGACGAACCTGAAGGATTTAAAGTGTCAAGTTGGACATTCAAGTCTTCTTCATCCTTGGGCTGGGCTTGGATTGACTTTGCACGTATTGTTGCAAACATGCAAACAGGTTATGTACGGACTATAGGTGCTAAGCTCGAGAGTATATATTCGAGAGGCTACCACTGAATGATATTGTTTAATAAATTATGAAAAGTGGCTGATAGGAAAATAGGATTTCTGCTATTTCCAACTAGTCGGAAATCCTCAAAAATTGAGCTGACTAGTGTCGATGCAGATATCATCTTCCTCTTTCCATAGGACTTCATATTGTGATACAACAAAGAAAAAAACTCGGGTATGTCTAAAGGTGAGGAGACATTGACAGGATTTTGAGATGAAGTGAGACGAAAGAGTGAATTTGTCTCTTTGTCTCATTTGATATGATGTTAAAGAACCGCGGAGATCACGGGGCAGGTCGGATTAAGGTGGAGGTACTAAATCAAGGCCCCGCATGCTTTGGCTGGCATCTAACAAATGAGCCAATGACAAGCGGCTCCAGCACCGGCTATATGCTCGCTGAGGAACAAAACGATAATATATTCCAAGCACGCACACTGATCCAGATCCGGATAGATTCAACAGACACTAAATAAAAGTGGGCCCACGTTGTAACAGGGCCTTGCCTGGATCATATGCTGAAAAAGTGAAATTTTTAATCCAGCTTTCAATTCTTTGATGTCTTCGAAACGTTCCTAAATCATCGAAAGTACTATTAAACTTCCCATAATTGTTACAAACAATTCAGGCAGAAGGTCATCAATCCAAAAAGAAAAAGTATGTGTTATGGCCTCGTGTGGAAAAGCGAAAAGTTGAAAAGTTTTATTAGAAATGAATTATCTCCTGTGACTTTGTAACTACAAGACATTGGAGTAGGAAGTTGATAGAGAGTTTTAAAAATTCAAAATAATTTGAGGAAACAACTCAAAATATCTGATTTGCCCAGCTATAATGTAATTCAGAAAAATCAGAGTTGGCTCTACTGAAAGGCGTCCTTAGGCTGTTATACTACAGAAGACATCCCTTCAGCTGAACCGCTACGCGATGTAAACATTCGTTTAGCTGAACTCAGGAGAAATCCCCACCAATTCCCCCCCCCCCTCCGCATGGGTGTTTCTAGAAGTGTCTTCTAATTGGTTGCCACCGTCAGTTGCTTTCTTCTTGGGGTAGAGGGGGCCGCTCGAGTTCAGCTAAACGAGCGTGGAAGCGTTCAGGTAAATGGACGTTCAGAAAAACGTGAGTTTAGCTAAAAGGAAGTCTTATGTACCTCCTGCCTTCCCAATTGTATTCTTATCATGAAATTATTTTGTTCCTTTCAAGAGAACTCACACAAAGAATATCCAATTCACTGAATCCCATTCAATTGATTTTTGTCAATTTTTCCTAAATCGCATTGCATTCGTCAAACTGAACTTGAATTTTCTGCCAAGAAGCTGCTTTAACTTCAGAGCGCACAGTGAAGCCAACCGTCAGAATTTACCTTAAAAGTTCCATGGGCTCAGAATTCATCATCAATTTTTTTTATCAAAAATACTCCGAAGTGAATGCAGGAAAGAATGAATGCATATGATTTTCCAATTTCTCTTTTATTCAAATTCTGTGATGACAAAAAAAAAAAGAAATTGTCATTTTCGCGACTTTTCCTTCCATCTTCCTGCAAACAATCCTAAAAAACCAAATCTATTCGGTGGCATTTCGGTTACAAAATAATTTCATCAAATATTTTCATAAATTTTTATCAAAAAATTATATGACATAATTATATGACAATAATAATAAAATAATAATTCAATAATATTTATCCTTATATGACGTAATTATTATGACAATTATATGTCATAATAATATGACATATTATTTAAATAAAAAGCAAATCTGCTTTATATTTCACAGTAAGTGATGTACTATAAAAAATATTTTAACGAATCAACATTTCTCAACCATCAACATTTCTAATCAATAGGTTAAATTTATAACTTGAGAAAATTAAACTTTTTCCAAATGAGATGCATTTATTGAATTTCTGATGAAAAATTCTAATTCTCGAGTCAGTAAGAAGAAGTTAAACAAAAAATTGATTTCAAGCAAGATATTTTATTTCTCTTCTAGAAAAAATGGTATTTTAGCCTCACAAGATTTTATTCTTTTATGAAAAACAGTTAAATTTATCCAACAGAGATGTCTTATACACAAAAATGGTTTTTCGAACAAAAAGACAAAAATGTTACCAAAAGTGGTATAGAAGAATTTTCAGCTGAAGAAACAATTTTTTTACAAAAAGAATCTACTTTTCTAGAAAATAGCTTAATTTTTGATCGAACGAATGAATCATTGGAAATTATAAATCTTTGAACAAACGATAATCCAATTCCATCGAATGAGTGAAACTTTTGGCCAAGTTGTTGAACTTTCCACAAAAAAATGAATTCTCTATGAGAAGACGATTCTTTAAAAAAATATCTGAATCATTATTGAAAACAGATTGGGAATTGGAATTCTTTTTGAAAATTTGTTTTTATTTACATGGGAGAAAATCCATCTTTTTGGATGCTATTCGAATTCTCGTTTAGAAACTTATTTTTCTTCCTAATTTTATTTCTTTTGGTGGTGATTCATCATTTCAGATGAAAATTTATTTCTTTGTTTTGAAATTAATCTTTTTCGTTGAAAATTTTTCAATTCTTTCGAAAGTGGGATTCCTCTGTTAGAAATTTGACTATTTTTTAGAAAAATTGGGCCTTTCCAAAAATAATTCTCATAACTGAAAATGTATCCAACCCAGTCGGAGATTCATTATTTTACTTGAAAATTTATCTCTTTTGTTTGATGTCGAATTTTTTTTAGCTCGATGTTTATTTTTTTGTCAGAAATCATACAGTTCTGTTGCCAAGTCAACTTTTTGAGGGTAATCACTCAGATTTCGAAAAATATTCTACTAGTCGTCTTAGAGTTTAGAAATTTAGATAGAAAATAATTCTTTTTGCTGAAAATTCATTGATTGTGTGCAATTTGAAGTTTTTTAGTTAGAAATGCGAAAGTCTAGCAAGAAAATCATCTATTTTCTTGGAAATCAGTCTTATTGATTTGAAAATTCTTTACCTTGTCTGAAAATTCTATCCCATGTAATAAGAGTTAGATATTTTTATTAAATATTTTTTTTCTTCGGGTTGGCAGTTATTCTTCTTTGTTGATAATTGATGGACTTTTTAAAAAATTCAACTACTTGTATAAAATTGGGAATAGATTGATAAAAATTTATTCTTTTCTTCAGGGTTCTTGATATAAATCGGAAATTCACCTCATTGGTTGAAAATTCAAATACTTCTACGGAATTTTTTTTTTTTTGGTGGAAAATTAATTGTCTTAGTAGACAATTTTTCTTGCGTTCAAAAATGCAACAAATTGTCTGAAAGTAAAAAGTTTTTGTCGAGAAAACACATTTTTGTTGAAAATTCACATTTTACTGAAAGATTCAGCATTTCAGTTGAAAATTTATTTCTTTGTTATGAAATTAATTTTTTTCGGTTGAAAATTTTACAATTTGTTCAGAGCTGGATTTTTTCTGTTAGAAATTTCGCTGTTTTGTTGGAAAAATGTGCGTTTTTACAAAATAATTTTTATAACTAGAAACGTGTCCACTTTAGGCGGAGATTTATTATTGGACTTGAAAATTCACCTCTTTTGTTTGAAGTTGAACTTTTTTTGGTTCGATGGTAATTTTTTTGTCGGAAATAATACTTTTATGCTGACAAGTAAACTTTCTGAGGCTAATCACTCAGATTTCGAAAAATGTTCAACTAGTCTCAAAGTTCAGAAATTAATTTAGGTAGAAAATTAATATTTTTGCTTCAAAATCATCTATTTTCTTAAATATCAGTCTTATTGATCCGAAATTGTCAACCAATCTTCTTTGTTGATAATAATTGATGGACCTTTGAAAAAATTCAATTACATGTATAAAAATTGAACTAAATTTACAAAAATGTATTCTCTTGTTGGGGTTTCTTTATATAAATCAGAAATACATCTCATTGATTGAAAATTCAAATACTTCTATGGTCTGAATGTAAAAAATTTTTGTCGAGAGAACACATTTTTGTTGAAGATTCACATTTTACCTAAAAATTCATCATTGCAGTTTGAAATGCATCTCTTTCGTTGAAAAATGAAATTTCTGGTTGAAATTATTATTTTTCTAAGTGAGAAATTTGTCTTTTTATCTTTTTTCTCAAAGATTCATTTATTTTGTTGAAAATGCTTCAATTAAATATTTTGTATCTATAAGATGCCACTGTAAGTATTTTTATTTTTTCTATTTTATTTAAAATTTTCGTGAGTAAATCAAAAGAAGTTAGGTAGGTGGTCATTTTTATTCGCTCTTGAAAAAATTTTGACACATTGCCCCAGCGTGTGTCCCTAGGCTGCAGCCTACATTATACTATTGTTCAGACTGGCCCTTGAAAATTTTATTATAAAATCAAACATTATAAACTCTGGTAACCTTATTATCTAAAAATGCAATAACCAAGTGTTTTAAATTATGACATTATCCTTTTTGACTTTGGTGGATTCTTTTCTCTGTGTGACAATAACAAACAACAAACAAACATAACCTACTTTCTACCAAGAATTTTATAAATAAGGAAGACGGAGACTCTCCTTTTGTCTCATGAAAAAACAAACACGGAGAGCTGGTCACTGTTCAGGAAGAAGAAATTATGGACTTAGGGGCAGCACAAATCACGAAATACAATGCGTACTTGAATTCACCTTGAACCCAGTTTGACCCTACTCTTTCCTGAAATTTAAAATCATCCTCAATTTGAACCTCACCATAAAAAAGTTGAAGTTTTAAATTGACTTTTCAACACCAGCTTCAATTTGAAGATCCCCTGGAGGTATAGATCGGAAGAAAAGGTTTCAAGAAGACGATGGGAGATTTAAAAAGAGCAGAAGGGGGTTAGCACGTCACAGTGAACTAATACCCCAACGAACGCTTATGACGGCCAATAATTTAAAATATGAATTTCTATAAATCACCGACAATCGTTAATTTCTCGGAATGTCGGATCGGTCCATTCGCCGGTCCATCACTGCGTGCAGCGTTGGCCTTTGAAATCGGGACGCGGGCAAAGGGGAAGGCGGCGGTCATTTGTGCCAGACTAGATTAATTGGATTAATTAGGCATTACCAAAGACCCCGAGGGCACGCCGATGCATTAGTCGAGTCGGGTACCAAAGGATACGGAACGTATTCCCAGCAGCGATGATCGTTATCGAACTTTCTGGAAATGTGGAACAAAGAATTCTTTCATATTATTCAAACTTCAAACTTGTGTTCAATTTAACATGAGGATACATTCTAAATAAAATAAAAGTTATTGAAAATTTTATTAGATGGTGAACTTCGTAAGAAGACAGCCTCTTCCGTAGCTTCGGATAACGCCGCATATTCCGCTTTGACCGTAGACATGGAAACAGTTTTTTTTAATCTTCCTTCATCAATATTTCCTTCTCAATTAGCATCAGAAAAGCCGGCAGGACCTTTCCCAGTTTTCTCAAAAGTAAGGTGTGCCTTAAATAACGTGGTTCTAATTTTCGTGCTTTTCAGTGCTCTTCGCCGTAGTCGTCTTTGAAATTGTTCAGCAAACTTATAGCATGATCTATGTCTGGTCGTGCAGATGTAACAAAATATCAATTTTTGGGTGGAGTTCCGAAAAGCGCTTACCTCCGATTTCTTTGAAACTCTTTAAACAGACGTATTTTGACGCGCTGATCACGAATATGATAGTGAAAATAGGCGCGAATTTGATTTGTATGGTGAAAACCATGTAAAACCCATGAAAATTAGGTTTCTTCACATTTATCTCAGTATATAATGAAAATCTATTTTAAAAATTCATATAAAAGTTGTAGATCTTCCAAAAATACGTATTTTATGTTGTATATGTTTTTACGCTGCGACTGACGGTTTTTGATAAAAGAAGGGAAAATGACGGTACAAAGTGCAGAGTTGGGGTGGAGTTCCAAAGACAGCTTAACTCCTATTAATTTGAAACTCTGTACACCCACGTATTTTCAAGCGCTGATCACGAATATGATATCGGAAATAACCGCAAATTTTATTTTCATGGTGAAAACCATGAAAACCCCATAAAATAATGTTTCTTCACGTTTATCTCAGTGAATGGTGAACATTTATAAAAAAGCTTCAGTTAAAAGTTGTGGATCTTCTAAAAATACATAGTTTATGTTTAATATATTTTTACCGTACGACTGACGGTTTTCTATAAAATAATGGAACATGGCGGTACAAAGTGCAGAGTTGCCTACACGCGATACCCTTCTCAACGTACAATGGGAGCAGAAAGGCACCCCTATGACTGGTTATAGAAATAATGTAGGTCACAAACCTTCCCCATTTCCCAAGTCTCGCGGGGGGGCGTGAAGGCACCCCCATGACTGGTTATAGAAGTAATGTAGGTCACAAACCTTCCCCATTCCCTGAAACTCGTGGGGGGCGTAGAGGCACCCCTATGACTGGTTATAGAAATAATGTAGCTCACAAACCTTCCCCATTTCCCGAGTCTCGTGGGGTGCGTGAAGGCACCCCCATGACTGGTTATAGAAGTAATGTATGTCACAAACCTTCCCCATTCCCTGAAACTCGTGGGGGGCGTGAAGGCACCCCTATGACTGGTCATAGAAATAATGTAGGTCACACACCTTCCTCATTTCCCAAGTCTCGTGGGGTGCATAAAGGCACCTCTATGTCTGGT
>WSXT02219248.1:0-17069 GCA_011762715.2 Neuroterus valhalla | reverse complement strand
ATACATAGATTTCGAAATAATTTTTCTATTTACTATATTCAATAGAAAAAATACGAAAATGTTTATGTATCTAAGAGTGATAGATGAAACAGAAAATTTCGAGGGGTTTAGCACTCTTGAAATCTGATGTCCCAGCCTCTGTGACAACTTTTGGAAGCATGAGGTTTTGACCATTCTTGAAATCTGGTGCATAAGCTTTTGTGAAATTTTTTGAACCCTTGAAGTAATTGTGAAATCATTGCATTTTTCGTAAAATTTGGAAAATATTAGGGGTAATAACTCTTCAAATCTGATGCACAAGCCTCCGTGAAATCTTAGAAATATAAAGAGTTTATTCCTCTTAAAATCTTTAGAACAAGTCTTCACAAAATATCTCAGAAGTTCCTAAAGTTTCTGAAATCTCTCGGAATATTCTGAAACCTTCGGGATCTGGGTGAAATAATTGGAATCTTTACGAACTATTAGAAATATGAGGGATTATTTACTCTTAAAATCTGGTTTAAGAGTCATTGTGGAATCTTTAAAATCTTTTCAGAATCTACAAAATCTTTGTGAAATCACTCTCGAAATCTGGTGAACAAACCTATGTGAAATCTGTAAAATATTTTTAAATCTTCTGAAATCTCTCGAAACATTTAAAATCGTTATGAAATTATTGTAATCTTCGTAACATTTTGGAAATATTAGGGGTAATGACTTTGTGAAATCTTCCAAATATTTTTAAATCTTTCGAAATCTTTTTAAATT
The DNA here is from genome assembly GCA_011762715.2 of Neuroterus valhalla. Taxonomy (NCBI): domain Eukaryota; kingdom Metazoa; phylum Arthropoda; class Insecta; order Hymenoptera; family Cynipidae; genus Neuroterus; species Neuroterus valhalla. The sequence goes on along the minus strand of WSXT02219248.1, from coordinate 16,322 downwards.
TTCTGAAACCTTTGAAATATATGGGTGAAATCATTAAAATCTTTACGAAATCTTAGAAATATAAAAGATGATTAACTCTTGAAATCTGGTGTATGAGTCTTCGTGAAATCTTCGAAGAATTTTCAAAATATTCAAAATCTTTGTGAAATCATTGAACTCTTTGAAAATTTTCGGAAATGTTAGGGGTTAATCACTCATGAAATCTGATGTACAAGCCTTTAGGAAATCTTCGAAGTATATACGAAGTTGATTACTCATGAAATACGATGTACAAGCTTTCCTGAAATCTTTGAAATATTTTGAAATCTCTTGAATATTCTGGAATGTTGAGAAAACTTCTAGAACGTCTGAAATCTCTGTTAAATCTTTTAAATTATTGTGGAAACTTTGGAATATGAGATTTTGATTACTCTTGAAATCTGGGAAACAAGCCTCCCCTAATCTTCGGAATATTTTCGAATCTTTTGAAATTCCTCAAAATTTTCGGGAATTTTCGAATCTCTCGAAATCTTTGAGGAATATTAGAAACGTGAGGAAGTAATTACTCTTAAAATAAGGTGTAAAAGCCTTCTTGAAATTTTTCTAATATTTGAAGAATCTTCAAAATCTTTTGAAATCATTTGAACTTTTCTGAAACCTTCGAAATCTGGGTGAAATCATTGAAATCTTCACGAAATCTTGGAAATATAGGAGATTAATTGCTCCTGAAGTGTGGTGAACAAGCCTTCGTGAAATTTTTCAATTATTTTTAAATCTTTTGAAATCGTTGAAAAATATTAGAAATATGAGGGATCAGTTTCTCTTAAAATATGGTGTACAAGACATCATAAAATTTTTCAAATCTCTGTAGTCTTCCAAATCTTCTGAAATCTTTGTGAAATCATTAAAACCACTGTGGGTGGCGATTTGTCGGACGATTTCAAATTCCTGGTTTTTCCCGGTCAAGTTTTCCAATTTTCCTGGTCAACTAAAAGTAAAATATTATTCATATTTGTCGCAAAATGCACACATCTATTCAAACATTTCAGAATAAATTATTTTGGAAAAAAATACTCTACTTTTCCACACAAAAAATCATTTTCACAAAAAACTTGGAACATTTAAATTTACAAATAATATTATGAATCAACTGGATTAGTAGAATCTTGGACCAAGAAGATGAATTTTCAACTAAAATAATAAATATTTAATTGTAGCATTTCAATTTCCAACCATGAAGGTGAATATTCAAACAAGAAGAATAATTTTAAAATGGAATAATTAATTTTCTGCCAAAAAATAAGATGTTCCAACAAAAAAGTTGAATTACGAACTAGAAAATAAAGGGATCAATACTCAAAAATACCCCACTTTTCGGAGACCCGAAAAAATTATTTTCAACAAGTTCTCAAAAAATAAAATTTCGGAATGAAAAATTTGGGCTGGGTTGAGCTCGGCGAGCATGACAAAATTGTCTCATGGCCTTTTTTCATATCTCCCATATTTTCGAAAATACCCCACTTTTTTGGGATCTAAAAATATTGATTCCCCGCATATTGTTAAAAATCAAGATTTCAGAATGAACAATTTTTGCTGAGTTGTGCTCAGCGAGCACAACAAAATTGTCTCATGACGACTTTTCGTATCTCTCATTACTTCGAAAATATCCCACTTTTTTGTGATCCAAAAGTGGGATGTTTTCGAAAATATTGGAGATATAGAAAAAATTGTCATAAGACAATCTTGTTGTGTTGGCTGAGCACAACTCAGCTCAAATTTTTCATTCCGAAATTTTTATTTTCCACAATCTGTTGAACATAAGTTTTTTCAGGTCCCAAAAAAGTGAGGTATTTTAGAAAATATTGGAGATATTAAAAAGGTCATACGAAACTTAGCACGAATTTTTCATTCTGAAATTCCAATTTTTGAGAACTTCTTGAAAATAATTTTTTTAGGGTTTCCAAAAAAAAGGATATTTTTGAGTATTTTCGAATTTAGTTGACAGCACAATTTTGGCTCCTCTTTAAGTAACCAAGCACAATTTTTGTTGATGTTGGGGATTTTTGGTTTGCGGCACAATTTTATGCTTCTTTCATTGAACTCGGCACCATTTCTTTTTTTGAAAACATCAAAATGGCGGTGCTAGCTCAAGAATCGTTTTTTGGAAATTGTGTCTCTAATTTTTATTTTTAGAAAAAATCTTGCTCTTAAAGAGCAACAGATTTGCAAAAAGTTTTTCTGATGATGACAAAATTATTAATTCTCCCTTTCATAAAGTATAAATATACATAAAAATTTTCAAAATCAGACTGAAGGAACGGCACATTCCTTAAATTTGATGATAAGATCTCTTTTTAATTTATAAGAAAGGAGCGGTATTTTCTCGTATTTTTACGGCAATATTTTTAATTGGCTTGGTTGATTTGTGTAAATTCCTGGTTTCCAATTCAATTCCCGGTTTTCTGCGGTCAATAAAATCCCTGATCAGGGTGGCGATTTAACGGGCGATTTCAAATTATCGGTCATATTCCGGTTCTTCACGGTCAAGTTTTCCAATTTTCCCGGTCAACTAGAAGTAACATATTTATATTTGTCGCAAAAAGCAAAAATTTATTTTATTCATAACGTTCATTATAAAATCCTTTAACACAACAGATCAAACATTGCAAAATAAATCAATTTTGAAAAGAATACTCTAATTTTCAACAACAAAAATATCATTTTTTTACGAAAATTGGAACAGTTAAACTTTGAATATAAAAAGTCAATTTACGATAACAGAAAAAAACAAGATTCCTAACGAAATAGTCCATTTTTCAACCAATGTAATGAATTTTCAAATACTATTATGAATCTTCAACCCGAACAGTTTAACTACAGAACAAGAAGATGAATTTTCAACCAAAGAGATAAATATGTAACTGGAGCACTTCAATTTCCAACCATGAAGGTGAATATTCAAACGAGTAGATTGATCTCCAAATAGAAAGAAACATTTCCTAAGAAAAAATATAATGTTTTAACAAAATAGTCGAATTTCAAAATCAAAAAATAATTACTTCCAACCAAAATGAAAGAGTAATATTTTTAGTTTAAGAAACCAATTTTTAACCAAGCATAAGTTTTTTATACTAAAAGAAATAATCTTTGACTGAAGGAGTTGAGTTTTAAAACAGATAAATTAAGTTTAACTAAACAAATAGATATTTAACAGAAACTAGTTGAATTTTAAACCAGAAACATGAATCACAATTTGTCAACAGAAAGCTTGGAATTTGAACCATAAAAATGAAACTTCTCAAACAAGAATGGAATTGTGACATTTTTGGCTTGAACAATTAATTTCAAACAAAACATAAGAGTTTTTGATTAGATGAATGTTCGACTAAAACGGAAAGTTTTTGACTGTATAACTTGGCTTGTAATCCGTAAAGAAGAATTTTCGAAGAAGTATATTAACTTCCGAAGAAAAAGATAATTTTCTACAGAAAATCGATTTTTCATCAAAATATGTGGAGTTTTAACGATATAATTACATTTTCAACTGAAAAAGATCAATTTCCTACTAAACATGAAACAGTTGAATTTTCAGTTGAAGTAATTGATTTTCAACCAAACTGATGAATTTTCAGGTATAATAATGAATCTCCAAAGATTAGATGTATTTCAAGCAAAAAGATGAATTTTTGACCATAAAGATGAATTTTCTACGAAGTACATAAATTTTCAAAGAAATAGTTTAATTTTCAAATTCAGAAATCAATGTTCAACTAAATATTTGAATTTTTCACCAAAAAAAATTTGAATTGATTTTTAACAAAGCAGTTAAATTTCAAGAAGACGTGAATTTTGAATGGAAATAATGCAAATTGAACGAGAAAATTCTATTAAAACAGCCAAACTTAAATTTCAAACAAGTAGTTGATTTTTTAACTTAAAAAGTATGAATTTGCAATGAACAATGTAAACAAGCTCTCTATCATAATTCAGAAATATTTCTTCTTCGGAATACCTACTACTTCTACTATTGGGACTGCTTAAAGTACTTTTTTTCACAACACCACCACTGAAACTCCATTCATACATGCCTGTACAGCGAGGCGAAACGTCGATTTCCAACCCTAGGGTTGAAATTTCTAGTTTTTTAACCCTAGGGGCTGCAAATGTTTCAAACCTATAGGTTGACTCCTTATCATTCGATTTCAAACCCTAGGGTTGAAATTTCTAGTTTTTCAACCCTAGGGGCTGAAAAAAGTTTTAAACCTATAGGTTGACTCCTTATCATTCGATATCCAAACCCTAGGGTTGAAATTTCTAGTTTTTCAACCCCAGGGGCTAAAAATACGCATAGGCGTGTTTCTCGCACTCACTCTACATGCATGTATGAATGGTGTTTCAATGTCGGTGTTGTGAAAAACGATATGCATTACAGGGGGAAGAACCGAGCTCTTGCACCTCGTGCGATTGCAGCCCTCACTTCGCTCGGGCAGCCACCTCGCACTTGGTTGCAAACGCTCGGTTTCACTCCTTGTAATGCAACATACTAATAATTCAAAATTAAGAAGAGGGACGTTAAAACTGTGCCGAATTTTGAATTGGAGGAACGAGTTTTCAAAATTCCTCTCTTCTAAAACGGTTCTCGCTCCATGTGAAAAATTCTCTGTTCCAAGTAAAATTATACTTCTTCACTGAAACTCGCTGCCCTATAATAAAAACTATAATTATGTTCTGAAATTCCCTGTCCCAAGTCGGATAAATGAGGAAAAGCAAATAAAACGTGGTAAATACTTTTTTTTTTTAAATGAAAATAATAATTCCCTTTGTAGGTTTGGGCTATCATCAATTCAATTATCGAATTTGAATCAGCTTAAAAAATCTGACGGAGCAATGAATTCGCAAAAAGTTTTTCTTATAATGGAAAAAAAATCTTCCTCTCATGACCTCTATAGATATATTCAAATATTTTGAGAATCAGATTAAAGAGAAGTTATATTCTTTAAATCAAATGATAAGTCTCTTTTCGATTCATGAAAAGGAAACTGTCATTTTTCGTATTTTTCCGATAGAATTTTTAATATTCTAGGTTGAGTCAAGTAAGTTCCCGGTTTTTCATCAAATTCTCGGTCATTTTCCGGTCCATAAAATCCCTGATCATTTCCCGGTTTTCCGGTCAAGTCGCCACCCTGGATATCCTCCGAAACAGTTGCGAAATCTTTTTGAAATCTTCTGAGATCTTGTGCAACCTTTACCCCCGGTAAGTTGTTACGTCGGCTCTACCGACTTGAAACTCAAAAGTCTCTCCGAAGAAACTGCCGGAGGAGAATTGGCGGCAACATCTTCCTCATGCGTAAGGGAATAATCGACGTATCTTCTGCAATCATACACAGCAGCTAAGCATGTAAATATGAAAAAATGTAGTGTACTTACATTCCTTGTTGCGATCCATGGAGTGTTGGAGCGGCGAGTCGTCGACCTCCGCCTTTGGCGGCGACTGATTGCCCTCCGCCATCTCGGATCTCAATCCTGATCCTCCTTCTGCTCCTGCTCCGGATCCTTGGAGACTCGTGGCTCTAGCTACCGCAGCAGCAACCACGTCTGGTGTTTTCTCCCGCTGCGGATAAACCCTTGTTCCTTTCTTACTGATCTCTTCGATACTCTCCAAGAAATGATCCCTGAAGAATCAGAAGAAACATTTTATTTCACAAATTAACACTACAAGAAAGAAGATTCCAGTACACCCATACTACGGGTTAGACCAGCCATCCGCATGGCTGCTGGAAGACATAACTAGGCTGACCTAGCCTGATGCAGTATGTGTGTACCGACAATTCTTTTCTTTCAATCAATTCTCCATTCTTCGACCTTACATTGTAACAACAGGTTCCCTTATTAACAAATTATAAATCGTTTATATAAATTGATTTGTTTTCTCGGTCGTAAATGGTTCATGGAAGCGGCAAAACATGGTAAGGCTGAACCACAGTTTATTGAAACGTGCTTGTACGTGGGAATTTAATTGGTTGTTTATGGTTCCCTGGCTACCCATGAAAGTTTTCAATCTAAATTTCGAATCATCGATCAAGCCCTTCTTGGAAGGAGTCCTTTTTTTTACCACTGTGAGGTGTAAAATTTGCATAAGAGTTCATGAAAAAGCTTCTTCTTCCAATTTCAAATTCAATGTTATAGCTTTCTATATTCTAAGCATCATGGGGATAATAATTTTTTTCTAATTGTGGTTCCCGATATAACTATTATTTTTTCATTTTATTCTAGTACATCACTAAAAAACTAAGTTGAATCGGGAAATTAAATTTAAGTAACTAAGTACTACGATGAGATAAATCAGTCCAAAAAGAGGTCGACACCCGTAATTTTTTTAATTTATCTTATTTTTTTACCAGTACTATCGGAGATATAAAACTATATAAAATAACAAATTCTATTTTTGATATTAATTTCACGTGCCAATACAGAGTGGCGATTCGGCAGAAGATTTCGAATTCCCGGTTAGTTCCCGGTTCTTCACGGACATGTTTTTCAGTTTTCCCGTTCAATTAGAAGGAACATATTTATATTTGTCGCAAAACGCAAACATTTATTTTTATTCATGGCGTTCATTCTAAACATCTTTTGAAACAACGGATCAAACATTGTAAAATAAATCAATTTTGATCAATTGTTTATTTCTAGCAAAACAATTCATTTCTCAACCGGTATGCTGAATTTTCAATCAAGATTATGGATCTTCAGCCGGAACAGTTGAATTTCAAACCAAGAAGATGAATTTTCAATTCAAAAAATGAAAATTTAACTGGAGCACTTCAAAATTCAACCATGAAAGTGAATATTCAAACAAGAAGATTAATTTCCAACTAGAAAGAATAATTTTCCAAGAAAAAATACAATGTTTCGACAAAATTGCCGAATTTTGAACTCAAAAAATAATTATTTTCAACCAAAAATATAAAAGTTACATTTTCCGGTTAAAAACGAATTCCAAACTCCAAATTACCGGTCATTTCCCGGTTTTTCACAGCCAACTTTTTCCATTCTCCCGGTCAACTAGGAGTAACATATACTTATATTTGTCGCAAAACGAAAAAATTTACTTTTATTTATGACGTTCATTCTAAACATCCTTTAACGCGACAGATAAAACATTGCAAAATAAATCAATTTTGAGAAGGTTACTCTAATTTTCAACAACAAAATATCATTTTTTCACAAAAATTGAAAAAGTTAAACTTACAATTAGAAAAACCAATTTACAATAACAAAAAAAACGTATTTCCAAGAAAATAGTTAATTTTTCAACCAATGTAGTGAATTTTCGAATAACATTATAAATCTTCAACCAGAACAGTTAAATTTCCAACCATGAAGGTGAATATTCAAACAAGAAGATTAATTTCCAACTAGAAAGTATAATTTTCTAAGAATAAATACAACGTTTTAACAAAATGGTCGAATTTTGAACTGAAAAAATAATTATTTTCAACAAAAAATGTAAAAGTTACATTTATCGGTTAAGAATCAATTCCGAACTTCAGATTACCAATCATTTCCCGGTTTTTCACGGCCAAGTTTTTCCATTCTCCCGGTCAACTAGGAGTAACATATATTTATATTTGTCGCAAAACGAAAACATTTATTTTAATTCATGACGTTCATTCTGAACATCCTTTTACGAAACAGATATAACATTGCAAAATAAATCAATTTTGAAAATTATACTCTAATTTTCAACAAAAAAAATATCAATTGTTTACAAAAATTGGAACAGTTCAACTTACAATTAGAAAAATCAATCTTTCATAACAAAAAAAAAGCGGATTTTCAAGAAAATAGTTAATTTTCAAACCAATGTGGTGAATTTTCAAATAAAATTATAAATTTTCAACCAGAACAATTAAATATTAAAACGAGAGGATGAATCTTCAACTACAAAGATCAATATTTAACTGGAGCACTTCAATTTTCAACCATGAAGGTGAATATTCAAACAAGATTATTTTTAACTAGAAAGAATAATTTTCTGAGAAAAAATACAATGTTCAAAAAAAATGGTCGAATTTTGAACTCAAAAAATAATTATTTTCAAACCAAAATGTAACAGTTACATTTTTCGATTAAAAAACCGATTCCAAACCAGGCATAAGAGTTTTATACTAAAACAATGAATCTGCACCTGAAGGAGTTGAGTTTTCAAACAGGTAAATTAATTTTCACTGAAAAAGATGAATTTTCAACGAAAATTTGAATACTCAAATTTAAAATTGAAAAAAATGGATGTTTAACTAAACAAATGGTTTTCTAACTAAAACTATGGAATTTTCATTTGGAATAAATAAAATTTCCAGTTGAAAAAATTACTTATAACAAAAAACCTAACTTTCAAACAATTTATTACATTTTTACAGTAAATGATGTAGAATCAAATGAAATTGAAAATGTTTGTAAATGTTTAACTGAAGTAGTTGAATTTTAAAATATAAAGACAAATTTTAAACTGAAATGATGAACCTTACCTAGAATGGTTTAATTTTTGACAAAAATTCATTTTCAACCAAAAAAATACAATTTTTCAACAAAATGGTCGAATTTCGAACTAATAAAAAATTCTTTTTAACCAAAAATGTAAGTTACATTTTTCGTTCAAAAAAACAATTCAAAACCAGGCATAAGAGGTTTATACCAGAACAATAAATCTACAACTGAAGGAGTTGAGTTTTTAAAGAGATAAATTAACTTTTACTGAAAAAGATAAATTGTCAATTTCAAATTTGAATACTTGAATTTGAAATTGAAAAAAATGGATTTTTAATTAAACAAATGTTTTTCTAACTAAAACTTTTGAATTTTCATCTGGAACAAGTGAAATTTTCAGTTAAAAAAAACGACTTTTAACAGAAAAACTAACTTCCAACAAAAAAAAACTAACTTTCAAACAATCTATTAAATTTTTACAGTAAATGATGAAGAATCAACTGAAATTCTGAACGTTTAACTAAAATGGTTTAATTTTGACTGGTTGAAATTTCAAAAATAAAAATGAAAATTTCCAAACAAAAGTGGAATAGTTGCATTTTGAGCTAAAAAAATTCATTCTAAACCAAACATTAGGAGTATCAACTAGATGAATGTTCGACTAAAATGAAAAAAGTTCAACTGTATAACTTGAGTTGTTATTCTTCAAGAAGAATATCAGCTTCCGAAGAAAAAGATACTTTTCTACCAAAAAATCGATTTTTCAACAAAATATGTGAAGTTTCAACAAAATATATGAATTTCCAATTCAAAAAGACAAATTGTTGCCGAGTTGTCTAATTTTGAACTAGAAAAGATTAATTTTCTACTAAAAATGAAAGTCAAATTTTCAGTTGAAGGAATTAATTTTCTATAAAACTGATGAACTTTCAGGTATAATGATGAATCTTCAACAGGAATAGATAATTATATTTTTGAGCAAAAAGATTAATTCTTTACCATCAAGATGAATTTTCTACAAAAGACGAATTTTCCACGAAGTATATAAATTCTCAAAGAAATAGTTTAATTTTTCGAATTCAAAAATCAATGTTTTTATGCTGATGGTAAAGATTATTCCAACTGAGGGTCGATACAACTCCATCTTTTAACATCAAAAATCAATGTTCAACTAAATACTTGAATTTCCACTAAAAAAAAAATGAATTGACTTTCAAGAAACAAATTTAAATTTAAAACAAGTAGTTCATTTTTTAGGCGAAAAATGATGAATTTGCAATGAATAATGGAAACAAGTTTTCTATCCTAATTCAGAAATATTTCTCCTTCGGAATACTACTTCTACTCTCAAAGCTGCATGAAGTACATTCTATATTTAAAATTGAGAAGGGGGGACTTCGAAATTTTGACAAATTTTGGATTGGAAGATCGTTTTTTTAAATTCCTCTCTTCTAAATCCAAATTATAATTATAGTTTAAAAAGTTCCCGTTCCATGTGAAAAATTCCCAGTTCCAAGTTCGCCAAATGAGGAAAAACAAATAAAACGTGATAAATACATTTTTTTTTAAAAACTCAGATAATAATTCTTCCTGTATGTTTGGGCTATCATCCATTCGATTATCAAATTTGAGTTTGCTAAAAAAATCTGACAGAGCAACGACTTTGCAAAATGTTTCTTTTATAATGGAAAGAAAATTCTTCCTGTCATAAAGTATAGATATATTTAGATATTTTGAGGATAAGATGGAGGGGACGTTACATTCTTTAAATCAAATGATGAGATCTCTTTCTAATTCATAGAAAGAAAGCGGTCATTTCTCGTATGCAAATCCTACATTTAATAACTTTTGAGGAATAAAAAATGCTTTCTCAGAAAAAGGTATTGGCCATGATTTTGAATTTCGTCTAAAAAGTTTCACGAAAAGTCACTGAACCATAATCAACCAGCAAATCCCATATGCCCTTCAATTTAAATTCATTCAGCCCCACCGTGAAAAAAAGATAATAATTACCAGAATTATTTTCTTTTGAAAAAAAGAAAAGAACCAAAGAGAAGTCCGAATTAAATGGAGAGGTAGTTTATATAAATTAAAATAACTTGGTCAAAACTAAATACAGTGATAAAAGTTGGCATTACTAACAAATTAATCCATTGGAAAACATTTATTCAGACGTAGATTTATTTTTAAACCTTAAGCAGTTTTGCAGTCCATAGAGTTTCTCGCAGAGATCCGAAGAATTAGAAATGAATATTTAAAGGGCATTTTATTTTACCTTTTGCAGTTATTTCTATAAATTTTTAATGATTTGCGTCAAATCTTGTTTTGGTAAAACAAGTTGTCAACGCGTAAGTGTGCTCTGAAAGCTTAATATAAAAATTGAGTGGCAATTCAATTTTATTGCAAATAGACTTAAGAGTTATATCGTTCCTAATAATGTCACATTTCATTTTGTTCCAATCACAAGAAAACTGAATTATCATAAAACTTGAACATTTTGCATTCCAAAAAATCTTTACGCATTATTTACTTATTTCACGAAATTTGAATTCTATCAAAATCATCAAAAATAATTCGAAAGAAATAAAATTTTTTTCTCAACTTGATTCGAATCCCTGAGAACCTCTTTGAATGATAAGGGGTATAAACAGGGCTTCCGCAGACTAATGTACCTTAGACATACCAGAAGATATATACCAAAGAATAATTTTCATATTGAAAGATTAATTATGTACCAAAAAGAAATGTTTCGATAGAATAGTTCAATTTCAAACTAAGAAAGTGTTTAATTTTTAATGAAGAAAAAAAAATCTCAATAAAAAAATCGATACTCAAAATTTTTAATTAAAAAAATACATATAACCAAACGAATGAATTTAAAATGCAAGTGTGGAATTTCCAATTGGAATAAGTTAAATTTTCAATTGAAAAAAATTACTTATAACATAAAACAACTAACATTCAACAGCAAGAAAAAATACTTTCAAAAAAACTGTTACGTTTCTTAACAAAATGAGGAATATTCAAACAAAATTCTAAATGTTTAACTGCATTAGTTGAGTTTTGAACCAGAAAGACGAATTTTCAACCGAGATGATGAAACTTCAACTAGAATAGTTGAATTCTTGACCACAAATTGATTTTAAAACAAACAATACCATTTGCCAGCAAAATGCTTGAATTTTAATCTATTAAAACAATTATTTCAAAATGGAGTTGTAACATTTTGGGATTGAAAAATTATTCCTCAACCAAACATAAGACTTTTGAACTAGATGGATTTTCAACTTAAATCCAAAAATTTCAACTGTTTAACTTGAATGGTGAACCGTGAAGAAGAATTTTGAAACAAGAAAATTACCTTTTGAACAAACAAACAAATTTTCTACCCAAAATATCGATTTTCCAACGAAATAATTCAATTTCCATTTCCCAAAAAGAAATCTCAATACAAATGGTTGAATTTTGAACCAGAGAAGATCAGTCTTTCACTAAAAATAAAACAGTAAAATTTTCAGGGAGAGAAATTATTTATCAACCAAACTGGTGGATTTTCAGGAAGAATCATGAATCTTCAACTGGAAAAGATGTATTTTATGAAAAAAAGAATAATTTTTAACCGTAAGGATTAATATTATACAAGAAATGCGAACTTTCCACAAAGTACGTAAATTCTTAAGAAATTCTTTAATTTTTCAATTTAAAAATGATTGTTCAACTAAATACTTGAATCTTCATCCAAAAAGATAAATTGCTTTCTAAGAGGGTATGTACAAACCAATTTTCAACAAAAGAGTTCAAATTTTAACCAAGTATTTGGTTCTCTAACGAAAAATTCGAAAATATTACTACTAAATTCGAAAATACTACTACTAAATTCGAAATACTACTTCTACTTCAAAAACTGCTTGAAGTATTTTCTTCATTTAAAATTAGGAAGAGGGGACTTTCAAATTGTACCGAATGTGAAATTGGAAGTGATCTTTTCAAATATCTCTCTTCTAAATACGAATTAAAATTATTTTAGAAAGTTCTCGTTCTATTTAAAAAATTCCCTGTTCCAAGTGACATTATATTTCTTTACCGAAAGTCCTTGTCTCAAAATGAAAACCCAAATTATTTCCTAAAAATCTCTGTCTTCACTCAAGTAAATGAAGAGAAAGCAAGTAAAACGTCATAAATTCATTTTTTCGAAAAAATTGAGAAAACAATTCTTTCTTTATGTTTGGGCCATCATCAATTCGATTACCAAACTTTACTCAGCTTAATAAATCTCAGAAAGCAATATATTTGCAAAAGGTTTTTCTTACAATGGAAGAAAATTAATTTTCTTTTTATAATAAAGTATATAAATTTTTTTTTTTCAATTTTCAGAATCAGACTAAAGGAACGTTACATTATTCAAATCAAATGATAAGATCTCTATTTGATCTATAAAAAGATAGCGGGCATTTCTCGTATTTTCACGATAAAATTTTTAATTGTCTACGTTAAGCCAAGGAAATTCCCGGTTTTTAATCGAATGCCTGGTCATTTCCCGGTTTTTATCCCGGTCAAGTCGCCATCCGGTGAGTATTTTTTGAAGAAAGGGACTCGTAGTGACTGTTTCTCAGAAGAGTGACTAAAAAGTGACTCGGAATAAAAAGGTGACTAAAAGTGACTTAAGTGACTGAGTGGCAACCCTAGGTATAAAACATACATTTATTAAAAATCAATTTTAAAAGATAGTGCTGAAGCGACTTTAAAAGGTTTAAGTGATTCAAGCGAACCTAAATTTGTTGCTTGGAAATAAGAAAAAGGTATCACTGAAATAATTAAAAACTTGAGGCTTTACCCGTTCAATTTTATACATGCAAAATTTTATACAAAATTATTTATCGAATTCGAAATTCATCTTTATAGCAGATGTTTGAACTTGAATTTCTCATATAAATTTTAGTTCACCAACATGAATGGAACTACTATTTATTCGTTAATTATCACAATTTTTCTGAATGTAAATAATTGGGGAGAATTTTTAGTCCTTTGAAAGGGGACCCCTTAAATATTAAGTAACGCTCTTTTTACAGAATCAGGGTGGCGATTCGGCGGACGACTTCAAATTCCCGGTCATTTCCCGGTTCTTCAAGATCAAGTTTTTCAATTTTCCCCGTCAACTAGAAGTTACATATTTATGTTTGTCGAAAACGCAAACATTTATTTTTATCAATGACGTTCATTCTAAACATCCTTTGCCACAACTGATCAAAAATTTCAGAATAAATCAATTTTGAGAAGAATACTGAAATTTTCAACAAAAAAATAAAATTATTTATTTCAACGAAATAGTTAATTTTTTAACCAATGTAATGAATTTTCAAATAACATTATGAATCTTCAACCAGATCAGGTGAATTTTGAAATCAAAAAATAATTATTTTCAACCAAAATTAGAACAGCAACGTTTTTAGCTTAAAAAACCAATTTCAAACCATGCATAAGCGTTTTATACTAAAACGAAGAATATTCAAATGATAAAGTTGAGTTCCCAAAAATATTACTTAACTTTTAGTGAAAAAGATAAATTATCAACTAAAATTTAATTACTCCAATCTTAAATTGAAAAAATGGATCTTTAACGAAATAAATGCATTTTTAAAAACAACTATGGAATTTCGAATTGGAATAAGTTACATTACCAGTGAAAAAATTACTTACAATAAAAAAACCATCTTTCAAACAAATTATTACATCTTTACACAAAACGATGAAGAATCAAATGAAATTGTAAATATTCAACTAAAGTGGTTGGATTTTGAACAAGAAAGACTAATTTTTAACTGAAATGATGATCAGTTAACTAGAATAGTTCAATTTTTGACAAAAAATTGATTTGAAAAACAAACAAACAATTTTTCAACAAAATGATTGAAATTTAGGCTAAAAATAAAATAAAATAAAACTTTCAAACAAAAATGGAATAGTGACATTTTTGGCTTGAAAAATTAATTTTAAGCCAAACATAAGAGTTTTCAACTAGATAAATGTTCGACTAAAATATATAATGTTTGACTGTATAACTTGAATTGTTAACCGTAAATAAGAATTTTTGAAGGAGATTATTGACTTCTGAAGAAGAAGATAAATAAATTCTTGAATAAAACTCCATTTTTCAACAAAATATGTGGAGTTTCAACGAAATAATCGAATTTTCAATTCAAAAAGACCAATTTTCACCAAAAGTCGAATTTTGAACTAAGAAAATCAATTTCCCATTTTAAAAAAGAACTAAATTTTCAGTTGGTGTAATTGATTCCTAACCAAACTGATGAATTTTTAGGTGTTATGACGAATCTTCAACGGGAATAGATGTATTCCAAGCAAAAAGATTAATTTTAAACCGGGAAGATTAATTTTCTACAAAAAAAGACTAAATACTTGAGTTTTTACCAGAAAAAGAATAATTGAATTTTAATAAAGTAGTTACAATTTCAATCGGAGGTGAATTTTGAATCGAAATAATGCAACTTTAACAGAAAAATTAACCTCTAAACAAACAAGCTTACATTTCAAACAAGCCTAGGTAATTTGTTAACTAAAACAGTATGAATTTTCAATGAACATTGTAAATAATTTTTCTACCATGATTCAGAAATATTTCTTCTTCGGAATACTACTTCTACTCCAGAGACTGCTTGAAGTACTTTCTTTATATCAAATTACGAAGAGGGGACTTCTAAATTGTGACAAATTTTGAATTGGAGGAACGATTTTTAGAAACTCCTCTCTTCTAAATTCGAATCGTAATTAGTTTGAATAGTTCCCGTTCCATGTAAGAAATTTCCTGTTCCAAGTGGAATTATACTTCTACACTGAAACTTCCTGCCCTCAAATGGAAACTGTAATTATTCTCTGAAATTCACTGTCTCAAATCAGATATATTAAGAGGAAAAGCAAATGAAACGTGATAAATATGTTTTTTCTTTAAAAAATTGAAAGAATAATACTTTCTGTATGTTTGGGCTATCATCAATTCGATTATCAAATTTGAGTCAGCTAAAAGAATCTCACGTGGCAACAAATGTTCTTCTTATGATGGAATAAATAAAATTCTTTCTCTCATGACGTATAGATATATTTAAATACTAGCTGCGCCCTGTGGCGGCGGCTTCGCCGCCGCGTCTTGAGCGCCTTGTGGCGGCGGCTACGCCGCCGCGTATTAAGTATTCTATTTTATTGCTGTTTTCCAGTTGAGTAGTTCACGTGTAAGAGCGTAACAAACGTAGGAACAAACTTACATTAGCATTTATAATAGCAGGTCGATCCAAATTTGTACTAAACAGTAGAGAAGTTTTGTTGCTCCATTTTTTCATTTGTTGTGTGGTTTTTCTACAGATCTAATTTTTTAATGTACTATCTTATTTCTCACGATTGAAACAAGAACTACGCGTCCAATGGAAAAAATGACAAAAAAATTTATAATTATTTTTGGGCTAACAACTTTTTTTTATCAATCTTCTGTCTTAGCCTTCGTCATTCTTTTAGAAATTTAATGTTTATAATTATTTTCCCTGATTGAAATGAAAACTACATATCCTGTTAAAAGAAAGATTGATAACACATTGAAAGATATTTTTCTGGTCAAGCATAGTTAGACCAAAAAATGAAGCTTTCTATTTTTTACTTTTTTAGTGCCACCAAAATTTGGTTTTTTGATTTTTAAAAAAGATTCAAAAAGTTGGTATTATCATCTTATAGGGCTTCTAAAATGAAACATCTGTTTCCTTTAACTTTTTCTAAATCTAGCATTGTTCGGCTGAAAATTCTTATCTTTGTTTAAATTTTTGAATTTTGAAAATGCCATAACTCTCACAATT
>WSXT02219237.1:0-17069 GCA_011762715.2 Neuroterus valhalla | reverse complement strand
GGGGGGGGTGGGGATCAAAAGCAGGGGGGATGAAGGGAGGGGGGGGGGGGGGGGGGGGTAAAATTTTACACAAATCTAATACCTTCTCTGATGAGAATGTAAAAATCTAATTTCTGTTCTTGTGTATCTTTTTATAGATATTATGGATGTGTGATTAAACATTACATTATTGTTAATTGTATCTTTTTAATTTTTAGAAATATGTTCAAATCACTTGATAAAAATTTGATTCTTGTTTATATTTGAGTTTTTTTTATTTCTTAAATTATTTATAAATTAATACTCTAAATTTTCGTTTGTGCTTTCATTTTTACGCTTATAAATTATATAGCAACCTGCAAATTTAAATGTGTCAAAATATATTTTTATTATTATTATTCCTGAGTTGTTGAACTTTTTATTGCTCATATTTGAGCGATTTTGAATAATTTATCAAATTTAAAATTGTGTTTTTTATTTTTAAAATTATTAAGAAATTCAAGTTTTTATTTGTGTTAATAAATTGAATGGCAATCTATTAATTCTACTATACCAAAATATATTGTTATACAATTATTATGCATGTGATATTACGCATTTCGTCTAAATTTTCGTTTGTGCTCATATTTTTACGCTAATAAATTATATAGCAAACCTGCAAATTCAAATGTGTCAAAATATATTTTCATCATTATTATTCATGTATTGTTGAACATTTCATTATTGTTAAGTGCATGTTTCCTAAATTTTCAAGGGAATCTTAATAAAGTTGTGTTTTTCATTTTTTAAATTGTTAAGAAATTAAATTTTTTAAGTTTTCATTTGTTTTAATTTTTTAGGCTAATGAATTAAATGGCAACTTACAAATCCTAATATATGCCAAAATATGTTTCTATACAATTACTAGGCATTTGATGTTACGCATTTCATGATTGCTGAGTGTATGGATTTTTAATTTTTAAGAAAATTATAAGATTACTTCAAAATTTTTATTTCTATTCATCTTTGAGAGATTTTACATGATTCATAAAATTGCAATATAGTGTTGAAGTATGAAGGCAAAAGAGAAGTATTTACCCAAAAATGAATAACAGATCATATATCATATAAAGAGGAATTGCTGAAAAAGATACACTAATCCTACAAATTTGAATGTCAAAGTATATTTTTATTGTTATCATCCATGTGTTGTTGAACTTTTTTTTGCTCATATTTGAGCGATTTTGAATAATTTATGAAATTAAAAATTATTCTTTTATGCAAGGTACGGAAAAATATAAATTAACAAAAAATTCGCACCGAAAAAAGATCTACAAATTTCGTAAAGTTTACCATTTCGCAGGACAAGTAGTTTTTGCTTCATTCATAGAAAACGAAGTTGAAAATGAAAAATTGAATGTTTAAACAATTAACACAAGCTAAGGAAAAAACGAACAGACAAAATTTCTTTACCAGAAAAATATCTTAAGTATAACTATAAAACTGAAATAATGAAATTCTTGGAAGAATGACGAAGGCCAAGACAGAAGGTTGATAGAGGAAGGTTGTTCACCCGGAAAAGATCTATTAATTTGTTACAATTTTTCCGATTAGTCACAACATATTAAAGAATGAATCAACGAAACTTCTCTACCGTTTCGGAAAAATAATAAAATTATTGAGTGCGCAGCACGACACACGCGATGAGAATGTATTCGTTAAAGCCGGAGAAGCTTTAACAAAAGAGCATTGACAATCATTAAATTGAAATAGCCGACATTTCGCTTTTGAGTTTAAAAAGTTCTATATACAAATGTAGGGAAGTACAAAGACCAAGCGCGGAGCGCGAGGTGAGTTCATCATCGAGCGCGAGGCGCAAGATCCGACAGACGCGCGCCTTAGGTGCGATCAAAGTTGCGAGCGAAGCGAGTCGTGCGCGAAGCGCGCGATAAGAATGTGCCCGTGCAGCCTGTTTTGAACGAAGGAAAAAACTATTTGAAAAGCTTCAACAGTCTGCAAGGAAAAGAACAGATATATTTACATAAATTTTTGGTCGAATAAAAATAATTTCTAATAGGGACGCTATTTTGGTGAATAAAAAAATTATATCATGTTATTTTTCACGAAATGCCATTATTTATCTACTGTATTCATGAAAATTAGGTAACTTATCGGAGGGACTGAGTTGAACACTAAAAATGTCAAATATGTAATTTTTAAATTAAATTATTCGATAATAATTGAGGGCGTAAGCTGATTACTACAATAACAAATGCAGATAACCGGTTTTTTCATTAAAATGTTTCATTTTCGAGAAAAATACAGTCCACATAGATAACGAACATTAATATTGAGTTATTTATAATTAACATGTAAAAACATTGTTATGCTTGTTCCTGATGGTAATTTAATTTGAAGATGTCTTTTTTATCGAAGGTAAAATATTGAATGCATGCAATTTCGTTAGTAAGTTATTCAAGCAAAATCAACGAATTGAGCACGTTCCAAACATTGAAACAAGACAAAAATATTGACAATGTTGTACTGTTTAGAATTTTCAGGTCCAATTTTGTCATCAATTTCAGCAATAATCAATTGAGATTTCTAAATTTGATCCTCCTTTTTTGTGTAAGTTATATTGACAATCAAAAAAGAGCATAACAATATGTTTATATTAACAATTAATAAACACCGTGGCAATATTATCAGCTGACAATTCAGAAGAACTCAGCATTATTAATGTACTTATTTTATTTAAGAGTTTAAATCGTGGTTAAAAAAGTTTTTTAACGTTTGCAATTCTCTAACTTTCATGGAATATTATACTAAAATATTTGATGTTTACAATATTTCGGCGTAGAACTGAAGCCCCCCATATTATATAGGGACTAAGACTAATTTTTTATGTTTAAAATGAATCGTTTTTTTCATTATATCAAATGATAATTTTTCAATCAATTTTTAGAAATAAATTCTGAGAAAATTCTCATATATTCATTTTGAAAGTTTCGAGAAAATATTATTTGTTGTAAAAGGCAGAAAAATTTATTTTGCGGCAACATAACATTTCCTTTTATTGTGTTTTTATCACATGTAAATTTCTTTTGGATTTTTAGATGTACAGAATAATAATATAGCAGACCTTACATAAAATTTTATTTCACATATATTTTAAATATGATAAATCATTATATAAAAAAAAGAATTTTAAAAAATTGTATAAGATTGGTAATGATAATGGGGATATAAATTTAGAATAAACCAAATTCAAACTTTTTCTTTACGTCCAAAATTTGGAATTTGTTTCAAATCTGTCAGAAATTTGATATCAGATGAGTCATATAATTTGTATTTTCTGAAATCATTTACACCGAGAATGTGTGAAACTTATACGAATTTAAATTTTAAATTTAAGGGAAGTTTTTATTTCAAATTTGAAGTCTGTATTTTGCGTTAAAATTTTTTTTTGAATAACGTTGATCTTTTATTCATAAAAAAGTTTTATTTGAAACCTAAAATAATTGGTTAGAACCATTTGAAGTCTTTATAATCTATTCAAAATTATGGAATAATTTTGAATAATTGAAAAAAGAACCCATTTTAATATATTTATAATCTACCAAAATGAATTCAATTTTTTTCAAACTCATATTTTATAATATTAAAAAAAAAACAAAAATTGTTAATGTTGAATTTGTATGTAATTTAAATGTCATTTTCTATTCAGAATATATAAAAAGCAATAATGGATGTCGTGAAATTTTTATTTTCAGATACTTCAATTATATTTGAAATAATATAGGAGCATATCAATTTCATGTATACAGAATATAGGAATATATTTTTAATATTTTAAGAACGCTTATAAAATATTTGTAAAACCCTTCAAATATTTTTATTTCGATGTGGATATTATAAAATAAATTAGTTTAAATAATGAAAGGTATGTTGAGCTTACTTTTAAACGTTTTTATTACTTTCCTTCACTTAACGTCTTTTTTCTTTGTGCAAATTTAATACATTTATCATGTTCTATCATTTTTAATAAACAAATCATATTTTGTGATGGATTGAAGAGATTTTAAGTGATTGTAATATATTTGATATTATCATAATAAATATTGATTGATATAAAAAATCGCTTCGAATTTATCTGAACGTATTAAGATTCAAATAAGTTGAAACACTGTAAATAAATGAAATTTATTTCAAATGACTTTCAATGATTCCTCGATAATAAAAGAATTTTATTCATTTTCTTAAAATTAAAGGGAAATATATGAATATAATTCAATCTTTCAAGAAATTCTTTCAGATATATTGAAATAATTGAAATGTTTTTCAAGAATCACAAAGATTGCAGAATGTATATTTTTATATCGATTTCAAAAAATTGATTAACATTCGAAAAAATTATATAGATTTTAAATATTTCAAACATATTTTTATTTTAAAGCAAGCATAGTATAAAAATTGGGTAGAGTATTTGTCACTGGAAATTGTAGATGGATCTCAGATTTTTAAAAATTGAAATTTATTTCAATATTACAATAAATGAAGTCAGTAAAGAGTGATTCTATATTATATTTAGAGGTATAATGGATTTCTGTATATATTTAATTCGTTATTATGTAAACTGCAGTAGCTGTTTGTTGACCCCTTCAAAAATCATCATGTATCTGTAAATCTTTCAAAATAGGTTAATAATGGGAGCAAGATATAATGAAGTTGACAATAAAAAAACAGAGACGTGCACATTGGCGCGCATTACTCTCCTAGTATAATAGAATTGAAATGGATGATTGATGTTTTCAGTTACACTTGAAAGATGATGGTTTGTTTCCATGGAAGAGTCTTTTCCTTGTATGTTAGGATTAGAACTTATCAGTTGCTTGTGACATGATGGTTAGGAATTAAAAAATTATGTAGTTTTTACGTGCATCCTCATAATCAAAAGAAACCAAAATTTTCTTGAATTGGAAACATTGGTTTTTGTAGATTGGTTTTGAAGCGATAAATATTTTGTTTGGAAGTATGGATTATAGGAAAATAGGTATTGTTTTGTGTGAAAATTGTTTGTTAACCCTAGAGGTGTTCGATTACCAGTGGTAATGGCTCTAAAAGATAGGAAATTAGTTTTACAGATTGAGGCAGGAATGGGAATAATAAGGGTGATTTTTCAAAGAATACCATTGTAACGTATAATGAGTGATAATATTAGCTTTCCCTTAGATGGTAGTTATTCACATTGTGCTACCTTATAATACTAATGAATGATTGAACTCATTTGCTGTTGACGTGCTGATGATTCATGTTTTTAATCAAGATTAGCACATGATGGTTTGTCCCGTACGGTTCCAAATTGTAGATGATTATTAGACAAAACTGTTCGTTTTCTGAAAATGTTATCTAGAAACTGTTATATGTTGGATCTAAACCAATACCATCTATATCTATGATCATAATTACTAAAGATCGTGAAATTGGATATGCATGGTATCGAATAATAATTTATGTTTCTTCATGAGATAGGGTGTTTTTTTTATCGTATGTAAATAGTGACTATTACTGTTTGTGAATTTAGTTGATCATAGAAGTCATTTTTCTTCAGGAATTTTTTCTGATGGGGCAATAATAATACACAGCGTTTCACAATATTTCCTTTAGGAACAACACTCAACAATTGTTATACCAAACGAACCACACTTTCCTATAACTAATTTAATCTTCGAGTCGAATAAAAACCTAAATCAATAATCAAATATGCCTGCCAACATTGTTAATTTTTATTGATATTCCAGCTCTGGCAAACAATATTATAGAAGATTGTCGATTATATCGAATGCTTTGTCTTCACGAACAATCCGACATTTACTTTTACCCTTTTATATTTTCTTCATATGATATCTAGTGGGATAGGTGCAGCCATGGAATTTAAAATATCTGCTTTGCATTCCCTAACTATTCCTTCTTACCATGAGCAATGTGCAACGGTTGCATCGGATTGCTGACTGAGAAATTTATATTTAAGCGTTCAGCCCGCGGTGACGGCGATAGCGTTTCGAATAGACCATTGGTCTTTCACAATTTCTTATCTTACAGGCTCTCCCGTTGCGCCTTACCTTCACGGAAGAAGGGAGAAAGATGTCAAGCATAAATATTGGATTTACAGAATACCTTTACCAAATTATTCTTTCGATGTTGATGTGTTACATGTTAGTTTGGGTTGCTCATAAGGGCATCTAAGTGGTTGATTCAGTTTTTAGTTTTTAGTTGGCTTCTCGAAATTTGATAGCTAAAGTTTCGATTACATCAATCATGGAATCCTTCATGCAATACTGATGTGTCAAGTTGTAAATCATTAAGAAGTCGTTCTAATTGTTCATATTGGTGTGTGACTCCGGTTCTGAGTACAATTTTTCGTGAAGATTTAACACTTCTCCAACTGAATTTATGAAGAGCAAGAGTATCACAAATGAAGGCCAGTGTTTTCTGAATGTGTGAGAAACTTTGTAAAGAGAACAGTAATGCCGTACAAACTAAAAACATACATAAGTGACATTGCGGTTGAGGGTCATCCTTCCATGCCTGGCAATGTAAACAGTCGACCCAAGCGACAATGTCACTTATGTATCTTTAAAGTTTGGACGGCAAAGTAGTCCCCTAAGGAAGGTACGGCGATAGCGTTTTGAATAGACCATTGGTCTTTCCCATTATCTTATCTCAAAGGCTCTCCCTTTACGGAAGAAGGGAGAAAGATGTCAAGCATAAATATTGGCTTTCCAGAATACCTTTATCAAATCATCTTTCCGATGTGGATGTGGTACATGTTAGTTTGGGTTCTTAACATAGGCATCTAAATGGTTGATATTGTTTTTAGTTTTTAGTTGGCTCCAAAACATCTGATAGCTAGGATTTCGATTGCATCAATCATGGAATCCTTCATACAATACTGATGTCTCAAGGTGTCAATCATCAAGAAGTGTAGATGGTATTACCTCTGAAATGCTCAAATTCGGTGGCGGAAACTTGTTTGTGTGGCTGTGTGAATTTATAAATATGTGTGCTGTGAATAGCGAAGTTCCGAGCGATTGGAGAAAGGCTATTATTGGCCCAATCTACAAGGTAAAGGGTGGCCCAGGCGACTGTAATAATTATAGAGTGATTAGCCTAAGAGTAAACAAAAAAAATTTTCTACGCATTTGTAGATCTGGAAAAAGCTTTTGACAAGGTAAATAGAGCTAAACTTTGGGAGGTCCTAAAAGAATATGGAGTGACTGGGTGGCTTCTGAAAGCAATACAAGCAATATATAATAGTAGAAAGGCAAGTGTGAAAGTAATAAACGGACAACTGAGTGATTTGTTTGATATTAGGCAGGGCGTTAGACAAGATACGTTATGTCCTCTAATGGATGCCTAATATATACATGGACAAATATCTGAGAATGACTCTTCGACGAGGAAAGTGTTGATCTTGGGACAGTGAAAGTTCGTGGCCTTGCGTTCGCAGATGACAAGATCGATACGGCAGAATCAGCCGTTGATTTGCTGAGGATGTTGAGCAGACTGGATACCAGCATGAAGAGCATGAGTATTAACATTAACGTGAATAAAACAAAAGTAATGGTATTTGAAACTAAGGATGCGAAAACAAATTGCAATATTACCCATAATGGAGAGAGGATAGCGCAAGTTCATAATTCCGTGTATCTTGGAAGTTTATTCACTCCTGGTATATATATGCAGAGATTTCCAGACGTATGAATCAGGGAAGAAAGATTATCGGCAGTGTACGGGGTAGGACTAAAAGTAAAAATGTAACAAATTAAGCTAAAATTGCGATATAAAATTATGTGCTAGCACCAACTGTCCTGTAAGGTAGCGAGACCAGGACGTATCAAGAAAAGGGCAAGAGTAAACTCGAAGCGATTGGCATGCGATTTCTTCGTAATATATGCGGTAAAACGCTAATGGACAAAGTCAGTGATGAGTGAGTTTTCAAAGAATGTGGCGTAGAAGAAACGCTGTTTGACAAGAGTGGAAGAAATTTGCTGAGATGGTTCGGTCACGTTGAGAGAATGGATCAAGAAAGATTAACAAAGCAAGTGTATCTAGGTAGGGTGAATGGTAGCGTACCCAGAGGCAGACCAAAGAAGGAATGGATAGAATGTGTGAATGAGACACTAAAGAGGAGAAGTATAAAGAGCCGTAGAAACAGATGAGCTTGTTTGGAAAGATTGATGGATGTGGATAAAGCAAGAGATGTATGCCAGGAAAGGGATGTTTGGAGAGCAATTGTATATAAGAAAAAGTGTGAAGCCTGAAACGAACGATTCTAGATACTGACTGGCCCGTGTAAGGATATCGCTTAGTGCATTATTTTCAATGGCTTCGCGAAACTCTTTGTACGGGGTGTTTGCTAGAGATCGTGTCGTTTGAAAGCAGAAACAGGCTGGACTTACTTTTGCTGTGTATTGTTTTTTTTTATCAGGCATCACCTATCATGCTGCCGAAGTAGCCTCGCGTATATTCATTCTTCTAAACAATTCAATTATATTCTCTGTTTTCTAAAAATTCTGCGTTCCAAGCGAAGCTTTTGGATTAGAGAATTAAGATTAAAAATGAAATCAGTTGTTTTATGTTCGCAAAATACACGCAATGAATTCTAAGACTGATCTAATACCTATCTCTGCCTCCTTCTCATACACATCCCTTGCTCAGAATTTCCCATGGCAATTCCACTTCCATATCTTTACCTATTAATTCCTTATTCTCCAGTTAGGGATTTGACCTAACAGTATAATAAAAATAAGAAAAATCTTTCCGATGTTGATGTGGTACATGTTAGTTTGGGTTCTTCACAAAGGCATCTAAATGCTTGAATTAAATGGTAGGCATCTGAATACAGTTTTTCGTGAAGATCTAATACTTATTCAACTGAATTTATGAAGAGCAGGAAAGTCATAAATAAAGGCCAGTGTTTTCTGAATGTGAGAGAATCTTTGTTAAGAGCAAAGCAGTCCCCTAAGGGAGGTATGTCTCTACCGGCTCACAACTGTACGACATTCCCGGTTCCTTTGGTGGTGGTTGGTTATAAAGGTTCGCTGGCTTCGCATGGTCTGCTGCCCGTAGAAGGTATCCGACAAATGTAACGCCTGCCAAAAAACGTAGTTTAACGTTTTTTCCATCCGGCTAACTCGTGAGTACAGCTGTGCCGGGATTCTTGGGTGCCATTCCGTCTCCTCTCACCAAGCCTCCACCCACAGAGAACTCACCTTGCCAGATCGACATCGCGGAAGGCGGCAGGTGAAGGAAGCAAGTCAGGTGAAGGAAAGATCTCTTCAAGACCCAAGAAAGAAGAGGGGCCGATAAAACAGAAAGCAGAAAAGTGCGACAGGATGCACAAGAAGTGCAACAATGCGGGACCGAGGCTTGGGCCTCGGTTCTTGGCTCGACAGTACAGATAATTATCTTAGTTCCAGGTTTAATAGACGCCCGGTATTTCGGATTGGACCCTAATGACGGCGTTTACTGAATTTATATCGTCCAAGCCGCCGAAGAAGCCTCAAATTGCCTCTGCGCGGAATTATCTGCGTCTGTCCCCCCTCTCCCGCCCCTTCATCGTCGTCTGGCCCTTGATGTATGTTCAATTATCGGTGCAAGGACATGTGTGGTGATGCCTTCTCTTAAGGTACACTGAGAAACGGAAAGAGGAGACGAGATCTATCAGCGAGTCCTTGTGTGACACAATGTCGGACGACGAGATGAGAACGAGAAACGAGAAAGAGACATTTGTTACTCTGGCCGCGCGGCGCGGTGCTCCGGGAGGAGCTGTCCGCGAAAAAGGTTCACGGTGGATGCGGATAAGACTCCGGTTAATATATTGAGTGGATATTCTTGGGTAAGGGAGTTTCGAACCTACGTGAGAACGAGATCAATCTTAAAAAAGAGAGCGCCTACAGGCACGTGCTTAAAGCTGGTGCTAATGTTCTTACAAGTTCCTAAATCTGATGAACAAGAAACAGGGACTCATTAAAAATATAATTCATAAATTCATTGGTTCTCGATTTGCAGACTTGATACTTGTAAATTAGATAACCCGAGATTTGAGAGTGCTTTAATTGGAGTGGGGAAGCGGAAGAACTGGGGTACTGGATGATGGTGGTTGATGACTTAGTAGGAACCTAGTGTAATCTTTGCCTCGATTCTAGGGTAGAGTTTATTGGGAAACCGGTCATGAACAAATAACTGTATAATTTATTTAAAAAGAATCAATTTATTCAAGACATTCGGAAGGCAGGTCTTTGGAAATTTGATTTTATATTAAGATTGTTTCAAATAATATTGTAACTTCTATTTTGAATTTCCAAACTCGAAATACAGGAGACTTCCGGTAAGCTGAACCGCTACGCGACGTAATATTGGTTTAGCTGAACTCGGGAGAAATTCCCACCACTGCCCCCCTCCCCCCCGCATGGGTGTTTCTGGAGGTGACTGCTAATTGGTTGCTACCGTCAGTTGCATTATTCTGGGGGTAGAGGGGGACGCTCGAGTTCAGCTAAACGAGCGTGGAAGCGTTCAGGTAAATGGAAGTTCAGTTGAACGAGAGTTTAGCTAAACGGAAGTTTTCTGTAGTACAGTGAACTCCCACTTAAGTTGACCTTCACTTACGTTGACTTCCGGATAAGTTGACTGCGAACGTTCACATAAGTTGAGTAAACAGTCCCTCGCCACAAACACTGTGAGAAAGAGAAACCACGGATAGAGAGAAAGAAAGCTGCAGAGAGGGGGATATTGTCCTTGATGGTGGGGACTCGTGACTCCCCACCTTGATTCAACCTAACTGAATGTTTACGTTTTCGCGCGGTCAACTTAAGTGGAAGTTCACTGTATCTATTATCTGAAATTAAAAGAAGAAACAGCAAAAGCAATATTTCTGATAATTGATGTACATTGATAGTCGTGAATTGAGACTTGATATTTTGATATTTTTGTATGAACAATTTAAACCGGTGCATTATTAATCGAGAATGTCTACTTTCAACGGGAATCACTTAGATTAACAATAGTTTTGCGAATTTGTGTGTTCAATTTTTAGGGTCAAATGATTTTTGTTCATAATAACCGATTTCGGTTGAAAAACGATAACATGCCCTATTATCATTCAAATATTGTCAATATTGTTCCAAGTGTAGTGATTCATCATTAGAAATAGAACATTCCTGAGTATCATACTAACATAAAATGATGCAGTTGATGCTTCACTACGCGATTGTACAAACATGTTTAATCTTCTTCGCAATTCAAAGATTTTTCAATAAAGATGTCGATTTCCGACAAAAAACTGTACCAAATTTAGGTGAGATGCATTTAAGTTTTCGAAGAAGTGTAGCTATTCTTCGAAACTATATAATTTTTCATTAAAAATAACCGAATTTCGACGAAAAACACCAACACACTAATATAGTTGTGTAATAACTAATATAGTTTTTTTTTCATAAGAAATAACAATTTTTGACTCTCGTAGCAAAACTTGTAAATTTGGATGTTTTGAACAACAACCTTTGGATTTGAATCTAATAAATTCTGTTTGAAAAAACCAATTTCGAATATAACACACAGGAAAACCTTAAGTTGTCAGAGAACTGTAAACATTTTTTGAAATTAAATAAGTTTCTATTTCAAGAATCAATTTTTGTGGGAAAGCTAACATAACCAAACATTGAGTAAGATTTTATATTTTCTTTTAAACCTTCGGTTTTCTATTAACAATAAATAATTTTATCAATAAATAACATGAATAACAATTAATATTGGCATAGACTTGAATTGCTCTAAAATTGTAAATCTTCCTTGGAATTAATTTTTTTTTTCCAAAAAGAAATAACAATTTTTGACGAAAACCTGTACATATATCAAAAAATTAAAAAAGCTTCTAAATTGCGTTCAAATTATAATAACTTTCTATTAAAGTTGCCATATTTCTATGCGAATGCTATTTTTCTATTCGAAACACCAATTCAATCTTGTATTGTTCCAAAATTATAACTCTGCTCTGCAATATACTGATTTTTAAATTAAAAATTTAATTCTTGATGTCAAACACCGTTAAAATACAAATTTGTTTGATCTCGTTAAATGGATTATTTTCAACAAAAAACGTTAGATTCGAATCTTATCACTTCTGTCAAAAACACTTATTTCGAGTAAAATGCACCAACATAAACGAAGTTGTCGGAAAAATGTAAACATTTTTGGAAATGTTAGATCCTTCTATCCAAATGAAAAGTTTTGACCAAAAACGTTTTTATAACGTTACCAAAAATTTTTTGAGAATGTATGATTCTTCTTGAGCCTATGCTTTCTGTTTGAATTAACTGTTCGGAAGTTGTATATCTTCATAAAAATAGGATTTTTTTTATTATAAATATTTTTTTTGAATAAAAACTCTAATTTAATCCAAAAATTTTGAGAGAATCTGAATTGTCTTTAAATAATAACGATTTTTGTTCGGAAAACCGACTTTCGATGCGGAACACCAACGTAACCTCAAATTAATCAATATAAATAATGTTCTTTGAAATCTGATCGAGTCCCTATAGAAATTTGAATTTCTTAAGAAATCATTCTAATAATGGGAAATTGGTTAAATTTTGTATTTTTAATATTTCCAACAAAAATTATGTGATTCAAATCTATTTATCCAAATCAGAAACACTTATTTCCAGTGAAACACACAAAAATAACATAAAGTTTCGAAAAAATGTACATACCCAATGATATGTTACAATTTTCTATCAAAAATACAAACTATGGAAGAAGGCTTCAACATAACATAATAAAAAATCGTCCAGAATGCGGATTTTTTTCAAACATGATGTTTTATATTTTGAGTAACCAATTTCATGAATAAATAACATAAATATCAATTCATATCTCATTTTAAATTCAATACACGACTTATAACATATCGTTTCAATACTCAGAAATGTAGATTATATTTTTGCTCTATATACATGTTACAATAATTAAAATAATCCAACACGCTCCCTCAAAGAAAATAGTCTACTCCAAAATCATCAGAATCAATGATTCAACCTTCCTCGTTTTATCTGGGAAAAACAATTCACAAATGGTCCATTATTCGTGCAAGGGATTGGGGAAACCCCAGAAGAACCTAATCCGACCATTATCAGATATTTGTTACAGCAGAAACATTACAAAGAATGATTCTTATTCGAAACTCATTCATTGTCCATTATTATCATCTTAAATAATTATTGGTTCTGAAAAAATTACATAATTACTGTTTTCTAGGGATTTTGACCACATTGCTTATTTTATTGCTTCAAGAGAGCCATATATTCAGCTTTAGTGGATGGCTTTAGTGGATGGCCTTTGTTAAAAATTCACCTCTTTTGATGAAAATTAATCTTTATGGTTGAAAATTCACCTTTTGCGCATAAAATACATTCATTCCAGTTGAAGATACATCATTATACCTGATGATTCATCAGTTTGCTTGAAAATTAATTTCTCTAACTGTAAATTCAACTGTTTCATCCTTAGTGGAAAATTGTCTTTTCTATTTCAAAATTCAATTATTTAGATGAAAATTTGTCTTTCTGGATTGATTAATCAGTTCGTTGGAAATTCACATATTTTGTTAAAAAATTGATTTTTGGTTTTAAATCATCTTTTCCTTCTGGAAGTGGCTTTTCTTGTTTGGATTGAAAATTCAATTATTTCGCTGAAAATTCACATATTTTGTTTGAAAAATGGAGTTTTTGATATGAAATTATATTTTTTCTCGGAAGTTACTTTCCCTGGTCGAAAATTCTCCTTTACGGTTAACAATACAAATTAAACAGTTTAATATTTTTCATATCATTCGAAAACTCATCTGGTTCAAAACTCTTATGTTTGGTTCAAAATCAATTTAAAAGTTAAAAATGTTAGTTTTATATTTTTGGTTGAGAATGATTATCTCTATGGTTCAAAATTCGATCATTTTGTTGAAAATTGTATTTTATGGTTGAAAATTAATTCTTTGAGAAAATTTCAACTATTTAAGTAGAGAGTTCATTTTTCCAGGTAAAAATTCGCCTTTCTGGATTAAAATTTAACTGCTTCAGTTAAAGATTCACAATTTCATTTGAAGATTCATCATTTTGCCTAATAAGTTTTTTCCCATACAACCTAATTTTTTTTGTTATAAGTTATTTTTTCCAACTTAGAATTTAAATTATTCCAATTAAAAATTCCACAGTTGCAGTCGATAATTCATTTGTTTGGTTGAATTCGAAATGTTAGTATTCAAATTTTGGTTGACAATAATTTATCTTTTTACTCAAAATTTATTCATCTATTTGGAAATTTAACTCTTGCAGTTGAAGATGCTTTGTTTTAGTTAGAAACTCTTGTGGTTGGTATGAAATTGGGTTTCGAAACTAAAAATGTTACTGTTCCATTTTCGGTTGAAAAAAATTATTTTTCCAGTTGAAAATTCAACTATTTTGTTAAAAATTGTATTTTTCTTGGTTGAAAAATGAACTATTTTGCTAGAAATCTATTTTTTTTAGATTGAAAAATAATTTTCCCAATTGTAAGTTTAACTGTTTCATCTTTTGTAAAAAAACTATATTTTTTCGTGGGAAATTTGGGTATTTTTTTCAAAATTAATATACTTTGCAATTTTCGGCTGGATAAAACCGGGAAATGACCGAGAATTCGAAATAGACTGCCAAATCACCACCCTGTTACAGCTTTACAAACAGCCGTATTATGTTTATCAAGAATTGTCTTTATACAAGTATTGTCTTCATGTATGTCTTCATGTCTTAATGTCTGATGTGAAGTTATTCTATCATGATTTCTAACAATCTAATACGTATTAAATACGTATTAGATACGTATCAGATGCGTATTAGGTAGTATAAGATACACATAAGATACGTATAAGATTCGTATTGAATACGTATTATATACGTATTGGATGCGTATCCAATACGTATTGTGACTATATTGTACGGCAGCGGCGGCGGTAGCGGCGATAGATCTTTACAATAAGAGTAAGATATACCTCCGAAAAAATATGCATCCTACAGAATTATCACATTGTAAAACCATTTTTAAACAATCAGAAAAATGTATGGACTTTTATTTGAAGGTATTCGCATATTCCCAAAAATATTCGTTATACAAAGAAATGTATTTTATCTTAAGTTTGCTACTCTTGTGTGTAGAAATCGGTTTGGATGAATGTGCCCTTTTACTGGCTAGGCACTGATAATTTCCTGTTTGAGTGAAGAAAATTTAGTTTAGAATTTTCATTTTGGACATTAAGTTGTGTCAAAATTTATTTCCTTACGCTAAAGCATTTTTCAACATCTTGTTTACTAAATTTTATTTCGTGAAAGCACAAAACTCTGACGGAACGAGGTAAAAAATACCAGGCTCACGATTTTGTTACAGATAAGCATTTTTTTTAAAACAAGGTAATAAATTTTCTATATCTATTAAACCTTCCATGTAGGATGATGTATTGAAACTCGAAAATATGTTATGTATTTTTTTAATGCATTTTTTTTCATGTATTTGTAATGAATTTATGTTATACAATGAGAAACGCAGGTATTAACTTGATAATCGTAATATGTACAAAACAAAGTAGTAAAACAATTTTATTATTTTCTTTTTGTTTTTCATTTCGCATTCTCTATGAAATATTAATGTAGGCAGGTTTGGAATATATATGAACAAGAACACAAATAGAACATTTACGTACCTAATTGAGCTGAAAAGAAATTCAAAATTCTTCATCGTTAGCAGCCATGAAATTTTTAATAATGGCTGTTTTTCTCTGCTACTTTATTTACAGTACTGAATCGGTTCTGGATAAAATGCAAGTTACACGTGAGTTCAAGAATATATTCAGGCATAAGATATTGGATTCTTTGATTTTCTGTATAGATCTCATTCAGTGTTTCAGAAATCAACTTACAACATTTGAATTTTGAGATTTTATTTAGAAGTGCTCAGACCCTTAAGTAAATAGCAGGCCAATGTGTAATACGAACAACAGATTGTGTGCTCTTTTTACTCTATTCCCTTAGAAAAAAAGATTTTTTCATCGTTTTGAAACTATTAACTTATTTACCTTGTAATGATTTGGATTGTTCTTCTTCAATTATGCTGAACACTGTTCCTGAATTTATATGGAAGGTGTTGAAGGAATATAATTTTGATTTGCAGTACAGTGTTCCGCACCAGTTCCGAACTCGAAGAAATTTGCATGTGTAGGCAATAAAAACTATGTATTTGACGACAAAACAGAAACTATCAGTAAGTCGACTCATTGATGTGAAGATCGAGACAAAAATTTAGACAAATATCTACAAGGATTGTATTGCAAAAATATGCCTTTGTTTCAGGGTACTGTGCAAATCCCATAAGTTTAGATAAGAATAAACCGACGTTGTCAGTGACCGGCTTTGAATGTAAATAGTAACTGGAGTTTAAAAAATATGCAACAACCAAAAAAAAGACATTTTCCACAAACCACTTCAATTCCCGACTGAATCGTTCGAGTGACAACCTAAAAAAAGCAAATTCTAGCAAAAGTAGAATGCTGACATTCTCAGTGAAAAAAGGATTCTTAAACTACGAAAAGAAAACAAATTTATCACAAAATTGAATATATTAACATTCATAATTAATTTTTTGTTATGTTGAATTAACAGAATATCTCTGCTGAGTAAACATGAAAATATTGTACAATAATGTATTCTCGAAAGTTCTCTTCAGAATAAAATGAAACCTATATAATATTATGATTGTTATTATTCGTCTTATTATTATAATTTGTCGAAAACTTATCTCGGTTCCTTTTACCCGATGTTCTATCATTAGCCAAGGACTAGGTCAAGTGCCTGATAAAGTCAAGATGTCACAAATTAAAAAATTTCAAAATTGAAGTTCGAAATATGTCGCGCAGATATTTTGGCAGGCACAATATTAAGTTATTGTTGTGATCTAAAGTTCATCTTGTAATGATGTTGTCAAAACACAGCAGAGTTTGTTGAAGGCAACATGCGTCACCTCTGGATACT
>WSXT02219226.1:0-12143 GCA_011762715.2 Neuroterus valhalla | reverse complement strand
ATTTATTTCACAAAAGAGTGATTGGTCACATCTCGAACCCTTTTTTCTAAATTTAAGTCACAAAAGTAAGACTGGTCACATCTCGAACCCCTTTTCCCGAATGCAGGTCACAAAAGAGTAATTGGTCACATCTTGAACCCCTTTTCCCGAATTCAAGTCACAAAAGGACGATTGCTCACATCTCGAACCCCGTTTCCCGAATTTATTTCACAAAAGAGTGATTGGTCACATCTCGAACCCTTTTTTCTAAATTTAAGTCACAAAAGTAAGACTGGTCCCATCTCGAACCCCTTTTCCCGAATGCAGGTCACATTTATTCGAAAATTAAGAAAAAAAAAAACACATTATTTATCATCAGACCGGAAATCTGTAGGACCTGGGTTTGAATCCCAGGCCAGCTAGAGAGTCATTTTTTCACAACTTTGAAAAAAAACAATATTTAAATAATTAATTATTTTAATATTGATGAGACCAGTGGACAAAAAAATTCAAGATTAAAATATTATTATTTATTAAAACCTACATAACAGAAGAAGCTGGAAATCGATGTATCTCAAATTTCCTCGGAAAACATCACTCATAGGAAAAAACGCTTCAAACAAAAAATATGTATTGTAATGCGATTTAAGAGTTTTGTCTGCATTTTTTTTTAATTCCACATACTGGCACCCTTTTTGTCAGTTTATCTGATTCTTTCCATGAGCAGTATATAATGACTGCGTTATTGGGGAGAGAAAAAGGATTTTCCAACAGAAGAAGTTCCAACAATTGAAAAGATTACTTTTCTTCCAAAAAAGACGAATTTCCGACAGAACAATTCAATCTTCGACCACATATAACGACATTTTGACATAATTGATGAATTTTCTGTAAAAATAGTTGCAATTTCAGTTTGATAGTCAAGTTTCTATCATAAGGAAGAATTTCTAGGAAAATAACTTTAGAAAAATCATTTCTTATAGACTGGTTAAGTGAATTAGCAACTCATTAGTACTCAAATTCCAGTTACATTTTTTTCTATTCCCAAAAAATCGTTCAAGCTGTAAGACACGAAATTTTCAAATATTACTGTACAAAGTTGTATAAATAATAACCCGTAAGATTCGAAGATTTACGATGTTATAAGAATTATAAACAAATTGACCTTATTGATGGAATCTAATTGTGAGATAGTTGAAAAAATATAAGTTCCAAGAATAAATCGAAACGTAAATTTATATTGGCTGTATAAAAATGCCAGAAAAAACAGGTGTGTTGAGAATTTATATTAAATAACCTCAAAAGATTTTCTTTGATACGATAGCAGATGTCATATTTTAAAGAATAATGTAGTACAAATTATTATTATGACATTGTAAAAAAATGTAAAACACTCAGGATAATATCGTGGATTATTCAAAACAACATTTGTTACATTTTTAGTTAATAATTATGGATGGACAATATGCTTTTGGACAGAAAACGGACGGACTTCTTAGGTTAAACTCAATAACAGAATTTGAGGTTAAGTTAGGATGTCATGTGATATTTTTAACCGGGAAAATTGATTATTTTAAAATTGTAATATAAGAAATTAGACTGATATATGATACTTGAATTTTGAATATCAGTTCTACAATTGACTATCGTATCAAAGAAAATTTTTTGAGGTTATTTAATATAAATTCTTGACATGCCTGTTTTATCTAACATTTTTATACAGTCAATATAATTTACATTTCAATTTATTTTTAGAACTTATATTTTGAAAACTATCTTCAATTTCATCAAGAAGGTTAATTTGTTCAAAATTTTTATAACGGTGTAAATCTTCAAATGTTACGAGTTCCTAATGATACAACTTTGTACAATGATATTAAAAATATCGTGTTTTACAGCTTCAACAAATTTAGCCACTAATCGAATGTTAATTCATAGGGAAGAATTTTCAACTTGAATGGTGAATCTTCAACCGAACAATAGAATTTTTAACGAAGGAGTTAATTGTTATATAAAATATATAGTTGAAGTTTCAATTAAAAGTTAAATTTTCAAAAAGTTGGAAAGTTCTAAGTTTCAATTTTTAACGTAAAAGAATAAACAATAAAAAATACATACTAAATAATAATAATAACGTGTCTGAGAATTTTTATGTACAGTATCTAATGACTGCGTTAATGGATAGAAAAAAAAATCTTGAAATGATTTATGCTAGCATATTTGGTGAAGCACCCATACATTCATACTCATAATGTGCATTATATAATGCGTAACGAATGGCTGTCGTAACACTAAACTAGTTGGTATGCGTAACTCACTATGTATATCAGGGACGATGGAACAGCTTCAGAAAAGTTAACTGTCTTCAATGAAGAAATCCTAAAAATGAATGGAAAATTCAGAAAAAAGAATGACAAAAAGACACATTCTTTGGAGGATAAAGAGAATTTTATAATTCGAAAAAAATTATGAAATCAAAGGAATACTATGATTAATTGTTGCTCTCAAATATGCAGTTCAATTGTCGCTCTTAGATATTCAATTCAATTGATGGCTCTTTGTTTCCGGGACTTGTATTTCTTAATACATGGCACGTAAATGAAAAGAGAACATTGATGCGTGTATCTAAGACTCACAAGCTGTCATTACGTAACTTTGGTTGGAGTTGCGTGTAAATGTTACGTTTTATTCGTTTTGAGTCGGAATTTGTTTCAGCCCTTCCAGAACAAATTTTTGGGAGTCCCTCTGGAAGAAAAGTATTATGCATGTTCGTTCCACTGAGAAATTTTTGGGATCGAAAAAAAAAACAAGAACAAGAATCCAACGATCAATAATTAAATACTAAAAAAAAGGTATCTTTTGTTTTCGTGATGAATTTATTTCTTCGAAAGCTATTTGAGGTTAGAATTGTGTTCATAGTCAGTTTCAAGATTGTGCTTCCTCATAGAGAAAGTTTTTTAATGGCAAAAACTTCTAAAAATTTTTGATTCGTATGTGTGTGTGTAATTTTGAACATCAAGTTGTTACCATTACAAAGCTTCCTCCACCAGGAAGCAAATTTCTCATGGAATGAGAACCATATAATTATAAATACTGATTTGTTTTGTGGAAAAAAAAATTCGTTTATTTTTCCATTATTTGACGAAATGTGTGTCTGAATATTTTTGTGTAAAAGTGGAAAATTTCAATATAGAAGAATCTTTAATCGGAGAAGCTGCATGATGATACGAGGATAAGTACTTTAAATTAGCCCTTCTAACTTGCCCTGAAATTTAATTTAGTAAAAACTGTTTGTTTGGTTCAAAATTCGTATTTTTTGTGTTTACACTTGGAAGTTTTTCTTTAAATTCGAATTATTCTTCAAGGAAGCTAATTTCTTTCTTACAAAATTCAACTAGTTCGTATTTAGGCAGTTGCTATGAAAGTTTAAAAATGCAAAATTTACGATCAATGAAATTTTTAACGAAAATAGAATGTTAATTTTCAAGTCAAAAAGATTAATTTTCTACGAACCAGTGGAATTGGTAACCCGGAAATCTAATTACATTCTCATCATAATGAGAAGGTGGTTTTATGTGAAAATCGACTTTCGCGGAATGTATGGAATCTCCACGCTTTGAGACCTCCTGATTCAAAAAAAAATTTTGAAAATTTTTTTCGACCTCTTTTTCCAAGACGGAAAAATTGTGCGTACAATTTCTTGTAGCACTTAAAAAGTGAAACCATTTACCCTAATCATTTTTTTCGATAGAAACAAAATTATATCAGAGTAATGGTATTTTTAAAATTCAAAAATATGAAAGAAAATGAGAATTTCTAGCCAAATGAGGCAAGGTTGAAAAGAAAGTCAGAGAGAAAAAATGTTTCGTTTTAAGAGCCCTACAAGATCATGAGCACAACTTTTTGAATTTTCTAAAAAAATCGAAAATTCCAATTGAATTGATGGAAAGCAGAACCGAGGGATCGCACGGCCTAGTAGGAAAGGGAGGGGATGCTGCTACGAAACGGGAGAGGCGAACGCCGCGCCGTTATCGAATATTTTTATACGTTTTTCAAAACTAAACTCGCGATATCTTCGAAACTACAGAATATTCTTCAATGAAATTTGGACACAAAACTCTTCAGGCCTTAGCGATGCCGTTATGATTACCAAATGATTTTTTTTGAACATATAATTAATTATAAACGGAACATTTACCATTTCGTTTATTTAGCGATGTAATTGTTCTAATAATCAATCGACTATTATCAAAATTTCTGAAAAAATTCTCCAGTGACTTACAAGAATTGTCCATTCCGAAAATTTTGAAAATTGTGAACTTCAAGGACAATTTTAGACGAAATCGTGAATGTTTTGTTCGTAATTATTAATATGTTTAAAAAAATTATTTGGTAATTTTGACGGCATCGCTAAAGCCTGAAGAGTTTCGTGTCCGAATTTCATTGAAATATCTTCGGTAGTTTTGAAGATATCGCAAGTTTAGTTTTGAAAAACGTATTAAAAATATTCGATACCGGTGTTTACCTCTTCCGTTTCGTAGTAGCATCCCCTCCTTTTCCTACTAGGTCGTGCGCTCCCTCGGTTCCGCTCTCCATCGATAATTTTGATCGCACAAAAAATAATGAAAAATAATCTGTGAACTCGATAAGTTCCAAATGAATAATCATATTCGATCGTACTTTTTCACACGTTCCCAGGGACCAAAAAAGAAAGGTCAAGTTCGGTAACCAGATATTTTGGACGAAAAATTAAAGGGGGAAGCATTTTGGAAATTTTTTTGGACTTTGGTACACTCTTTTAGTGTCAAAAACTTAAGGTCAAGTTTGTTAGCCAGCTATTTTGGATGGAAACTCAAAAAGTTGAAGCATTTCGAAAATTTTCGAGACTATTTTTTCCAAGACTCAAAAATTTTAATTATGGCTTTCTGTAGTAAGTGAAAAGTGAAACATTTTATCCTTATAATTTTCTTTGATGAAAACAAAAATTGCAGAGTTATGGCATTTTCAAAATTCAAAAATATACACAAAAATTAGGGTTTTTTAACAAACAACGCAAGGTATGAAAAAAAGTTAGAATACAAAAATGTATTTTTTTGGGAGCCCTACAAGGTGGTGAATACAACTTTTTGAATTTTCTCAAAAAATCGAAAATTCCAATTTTAATCGCACCAAAAATAATGGAAAATAATTTGTGAACTCGATAACTTTCGAAAGAGTTATAATATTCGATCGTGCTTTGGCAACCATTTTCAGGGACCAAAAATACAAGTCAAGTTCTTTAACCAGCTGTTTTGATTCGAAAATGAAAGAGGGGGAGCATTTTGAAAATTTTTTTGGACTTTTTTCTCCAAGACTGAAAAATTTTAAGAAAGGTTTCATCTTCAAAAAAGTAAACGAAAATGAGAATTTTCAGCCAAACAACGCAAGATATGAAAAAAAGTTTGGAGAAAAAAATGTTTTTTTTTTGGGAGCCCTCCGAGATGAGCTTTCCAATTTTTCGCGTTTTCTCAAAAAATTGAAAATTCAAACATTGTTCACCCAAAAAATAATGGAAAATAGAAAGTTTAATTTTTTGGTCAAACTGTGCAAGGTACGGGAAAATTTAAATGAAGTAAACTTGTGCACCAAAAAAAGATCTACAAATTCGATAATATCAACTTTTTGATAGGACAAGTAGTTTTTGCTTCATTCATAAAAAACAATGTAAAAGATAATTTTTTGGACAATTGACTCAAGCTTAGGAATAATAAAATAGACGCAAGTTCTTTACCAGCAAAATATCTTCAAATGTGTTATCAACTTCTTCAACAGGATACATAGTTTTCACTTCAATCATAAAAAATAACTATAAAAATCAAATGATAAAATTTTTGAAAAAAGGACTAAGGTCAACACATAAGATTGGAAGAAAAAAGTTATCCACCCGAAAAATATCTGTAAATTTGTTATAAATTTTCCCATTGGACGCGTAGTTTCTGTTTTAATCGTAAAAAAAATAAATTTTAATTAGAAGAATTGAATTTATGAAAAAGCTACACAATATGTGAAAAAAGTTAGGCAACAAAACTTCTCTACCATTTTGGACAAACTTTGAACGAGTGCGCAGCACGAGACACGTGATGAGAATGTATTCGCTAAAGCCGGAGAAGCTTTAACAGAAGAGAATTCACGCTCATCAAATTAAAGAAGTCGACATTTCGCTTTTGAGTTCCAAAAGCTTTAAATACAACTGTAGGGAGTTAAAAAGGCCGAACGCGTAGCGCGAGGTTAATTCATAACCGAGCACGAAGCGCGAGATCCAAAAGACGCACGCCCTAGGCGCGCTGAAACTCGCGAGCGAAGCGGGCGATGAGAATGTGCCCGCACAGCGGGCAAATTTTTTTTTTTGTTAGAAACAAAATTGTCAGAGTTGTGGCACTTGCAAAATTCAAAAATGTAAACGAAAATGAGAAAAATGTTTTATTTTATGAGCCTTATAAGATCGTTAGTACAACTTTTGGAATTTTTTCAAAAAAAAACGAAAATCCCAATTTTGATCGCACAAGAAATAATGAAAAAAAATTTATTTTCTACATCATAAGGAAATACAATTTTCCAAAAGATGTCAAAAAAAAAAAAAATATATATAAAAATTTCCCAATAAAATGAAATGAGCTGTATTGAGCTTTCTGAGAAAGCTGTGCTCAGATCTAACCTAAGAATAGTTGTGTATCATTTAAAAAAACTAAATTTATCCAATTCACAAAGCGTGATTGACAATTCAACTATTATTGTTCATATAATAATTGAGAATATTCATAAAACCATTAAAATATGTTCGCATTTATCGGTAAAGTTAAAAAAACAAATATTTATCATTAAAATATGTCCGCATTAACCGGTGTAGTTGAATATAACCAAGACTTATAACTTTCAGCATTAACATTAAATAGACATGTTATGCTTCTATCCGAATATGTATTACAGTGTAATTCCACGAAACCTTTACTACCAAAAACAGATATACATCTGATGATACAAATTTTAATAGGTAATTTTTTAGATTATCTAATATTATTAAACTGAAAAATTACCTTGTTTACATGGATTCATTTTGCGAACAGAATAAATTGATCAAATAATATAATATATAATAATAAATGTTTGAGAACAATTATTAAATAATAACTATTATTATTCAATAAATGAACTGACAAAGTTTTTGTTAATATCTATTAACCAATATCCATTCAAAATTTCAATAGTATATTTTAATGTAAAAAGTTAAGTTTATATGAATTTAGTTTGCAAATAAAATAAATTATGTCTATGTCGACTGGTCGATTCCGCATTAAAGACGTCAATTAAATTACTCAACAAATAAATACTGGATCTATGAGTCATTAGTAACATTTGTTACAACAGTCATGTATATATACGTATCATATACGTATCTAATACGTATTAGATTCTACTGACCTAACTGAAAACATAGACCCCAATATTAGACTGTATTTTTTGAAAACATAGAAAGGTAACGAATATAGTACAGGCCAAAAACATTGGAATTTTCATACTGTAATTTGCGATCTATGTGAGGGATTTCTCTTTGTTTTCACGAAATTGAAAAAACGCGTTACTAATGAAGGAGGAAAAAATGATAAATTTTCTTCTGAAAAATAAAAAATTATAAAATACTCACCAAATTCCATACGGTGAGGAACTTGAATTGGCCCGGATCGAAATGTGCAGTACTCCTCCTCATTTGTGGAACATCCAAAATGAAAAATGTGTAATATGTTGTAAAGATGTAAATTCCGGCCATCACCGCGTGGCCCAAAAAGTAAATTGACGAAGACATCTTTAGATTCTGCAATCACAAAAGAATAGTCAATGAAAGTGAAATCGGGTCGTTCTAAAATCCCAGTAGAATTTTAATTTCAAGGTTACTTCGAGATATAATATTGGGTGTGGTATACACCATATGAAAGCATATATTTCCAATGATTCTAAATTTATGCGAGTTGCGACAGTTTAACTCGACAATAGCGAGTTAGACGATTTTATTTCGTATTTTTGAGCAACTCGAATTTTGATGAGACATAAAAAAAAACTTTTCAAAACTCTAGAGATCTTGTGTATGATTTTTAGGAAACTGGAAAATTAAAAAAATTTTTAAGAGTGCAGTTGCATTTGTTATAAATTGATTATTAAACTCTTGCGTCCAATTTCTTCCTGCTTGAAAGAGGAACCAAAAAATTATTCAAAATCTGAACTGAAAAAGATTGATATTCAAAAAAATAAAGACATTTTGGACCAAAGAGATGGAATTTCTACCAAATAATAATGGATTTGCAAAAAAAAAAAGACGACATTTTATTAAAAATATGAATTCGCTATAAAACAGTTGTATTTTTAACCCAAAAATTTGAATGTTCAACTAAGATAATTAATTCCTCCCAAGAAATTATCAATTTTCACAAAAGTTTAAGATTCCGACTTGAACCAATCACTTCTCAACTAAAGATGAGTTACTTGAATTTCAGTTAAAAACCCTAATTCGTAGAGTAAGTTGATTTTCAAACGAAAAAAAACGAATTTAAAAAAAGAAATTCGCATTTACAAAAACAATTCGGATAGTTAAATATCAACTATTCTAAAAGAGATTTTCGAAGAAATGATGATCACTCGAAAAAAATAATTTTTCTCCAAACAAATATGTATTCTGAACAAGAAATTCAAATTTCAATGAAAAAGAAGCACTCCCTATAGGAAATGCTAGGAAGTGCTTCCTATAGGAAGTTATAACCATAAATAAATGATTATAATTCTTAGTTAAAAACACTAATTTCCTTACAAAGAAAAAAAAATTTGTAGATAAGAGTTCCATTTTCAACCACGATTGGGATAATTAAATATCAATTCGGATGAAGAATCTTAAGAAAATAATATTTTCACACCAAGAAAGATTTTGATTTTAAACGAGAAATAATTTAATATAATCCAGAGAGACGAGTACCCAAAGAATAAATTTAATGATCAACTATAGCAGATTATTTTTCAATCAAAAAGGATGACTTTTCAAAAAGATAATTTGATTTTAAACCAAAGAATTCAATTTCTGACTGCCAAACTTGAGCTTTCAACAACTATGATAAGTTTTCCGCTAGGTTAATTTTTGACTAGAGGATTAAATTTTCAACTGCAAAAATTGAATTTTCGATCAATGTGCTAACTTTCCTACTGTTAAGATCAAGATTCAACCAAAAAGTTAGATTTTCAATAAAAAAGTGGAAATTCTACGAAAAAATGGATTCTCATACAAAAAGACATTTCATCCAAGCTTCGTCATTTTAGCCCATAAGGATGGATTTGTTCTAAAAAAGTTGTATTTTCAACCGAAAAATTTGAACGTTTAACAAAGATGATCACTTTTCTCAGAAAATATGAATTTGTAAACAGACATTTGGTTTCAACCTTGAAAAGATCATTTTCCAGACAAAAATGGAGTATTCGAATTTTCAATGTGAAATAAAAAGTCTAATAATTAAAAAATGAAACAGATTTCCCTTATGAGTAAGGGCAAGTGTAATTCAACTATGAAATTACAACAAAAGTGTTAATTTACCGTAAAATATTCAAATTCTTAACAGAATAGTGTATACCTCAAACAAAATCGATGACTCTCCTACCAGCAGTTACATTTTTATTATTAAAGGACACAATTCTTCCACCAAAAAAAATGAACTCCCAAAAAAAGAAAAAAAAATAGTTAGATGTAATATTAAGAAAAATTGTTTAGTTCAGCCTGACGAAAAATCTTAGTTAAATTGTTGATTTCCCAAGCCGAAGAGCGGAATTTCCAAAGAAAACAGTTGGATTTATTAGCAAAAAGATTACTTCTGAAAATAATGATTAAAACTCGAATGTTTTTCAAAACAATTGAGTGAGTTTTTGAAAATGAATTTCACGAAACTGTTCGCGTTTCCGATTTTTTATGCCCTGATTGAATTTGGTTCCTCAACTCTTATAATTTGAATATCAATATATATATTTAAAAATACGATCTGTTGGATTATTTTGATATGTTTAAATAAAAAAATTATGACGATGCCGTTTGATTGCTAAGATTCAAAATTTCAAGTGATAAATAATGAGACTATTATAAGTATTGATCAAAAGGAACTAATTTTATTGGAATAGCTGTTAATTTCCATAATTCATTATTTGATTCTTTTTATTAAATTATATGTACATAAAATTCAACGATTAGTTTTGAATTGAATAATAATGTTTCATTGAGAATTAATACAATTGAATCGATGGAAAGCAGAACCGAGTGAGCGCACGGCCTAGAAGGAAAGGGAGGACATGCTGCTACGAAACGGAAGAGCCGAACGCCGGTATCGAATATTTTTTTCAAAACTTAACTCGCAATATCTTCGAAACTACAAAAGATATTTTA
Organism: Neuroterus valhalla; assembly: GCA_011762715.2. Lineage (NCBI taxonomy): Eukaryota > Metazoa > Arthropoda > Insecta > Hymenoptera > Cynipidae > Neuroterus > Neuroterus valhalla. The sequence continues at coordinate 1,720 of WSXT02219226.1, read as the reverse complement.
TTGAAATTTGGACACGAAACTCTTCAGGCTTTATCAATGCCGTCAAAATTACAAATAATTTTTCAAAACATATCATTGATTATGAACAAAACATTCACAATTCCATCGAAGACTGTCCTTAATATTCAAAATTTTTCAAATTTGCGAAATTGACAATTTTTTTGAGCCAATGAAGGAGTTTTTCAGAAATTCTGATAATAATCTATTGATTATTAAAAAATTGTGCATTCCAAGGACGATTTTCGCCAAAATTGTGAATGTTTTATTTACAATTAATTATATGTTTAAAAAAATTATTTGTGAATAATTATTTGTTTAATTTCGAAGATATCGCGAGTTTAGTTTTGAAAAACGTATTAAAAATATTCGATATCAGCGTTTGCTTCTTCCGTTTCGTAGCAGCATCCCTTCCCTTCCCTACTAGCCCGTGCGCTCGCTCGGTTCTGCTTTTCATCGATTCAATTCTATCAACTGCATTATTGTTTTTTACATTCTCATCAGAGAAGGTATTAGATTTGTGTAAAATTTGACTCCCCCCCGTTTCTGTCAAATGTCCACGTTTTGAGACCCCCTGAACCCGAAAAAGAGGTTTTGACGAATGTGTCGCACAAAAAATAATGAAAAATAATCTGTGAACTCGATAACTTTCGAAAGAATGATCATATTCGATCGTGCTTTGGCACCCATTTCAAGGGACTAAAAAGACAAGTCAAGTTTGCTAACCAGCTATTTTGGATCGAAAATAAAAGAGGGGGAGCATTTTGAAAATTTTTTTCAACTTTATTTTCAAAGATTTAAAAATTGTAAGTACGGTTTCTTGTAGTAGGTAAGAAGTGAAACAATTTTTCTTCATGATTTTATCTTATAAAAACAGAATTGTCAGAGTTGTGGCATTTTCAAAATTCTAAAAAAATGAGATTTTGAGCTAAACAAAAGAAGATATGAAAAAAGGTATAGAAGAAACTTTTTTCTTCTTTGTAGCCCTATAGGATGGACTTCACAACTTTTTTAATTTTTTCAAAAAATAAAAAATTCAAATTTTGATCACAAAAAATGATGGAAAATAATCTGTGAACTCGAAAACTTTCGAAAGAATGATGATATTCGATCGCGCTTTGGCAATCATTTTTAGGGACCAAAAATACAATTCGAGTTCGTCACTCAGCTGTTTTGGATAAAAAATGAGAGATGGGGAGCATTTTGAAATTTTTTTTGGATTTTTTTTCCAAGGCAAGTGGTGGACAAGTGGTTTTTGCTTCATTTATAAAAAAGCATATAAAAAAATGAAATTAATGAACTTTTTGACAATTGATACAAGCTTAGGAAAAAATCAAATAGACGCAAGTTCTTTACCAGGGAAATATCTTTAGTGTGCTATCAACTTCTTTAACAGGATATGTATTTTTCATCTCAATCAGGAAATATAACTATCAAACTGAAATAATAAAATTTTTGAAAAAATGAGTAAGGCTAACACAGAAGATTGATAGAGGAAATTTGTTCATCGAAATTCAAGAAAAACTAGACAGCATGTAAAAAAAATTAGGCAACAAAACTTCTTAACCGTTTTGGACAAACTTTGATCGAGTGCGCAGCACGAGACACGCGATGAGAATGTGCCCACGCAGCGGACAGATTTTTTTATTCAAATCGAAGCGAAATATTATTTTCCGTTCTATTTCATAATATCTTTATGGATAATTTTACAATAATAATCCAT
>WSXT02219215.1:6382-17073 GCA_011762715.2 Neuroterus valhalla | reverse complement strand
GGGGGTATAGAAAGCTGGAAGTTCGCGTCACATAATTTATGGACGACCCCTTGGGAAAAGTTCGAAGTGTTATAACAGTTCCAAATATTTCAAGGCATACTCACATCATTTCAATAAAAACGAATAGTTAGTTCTCAAAGAACAATATCTTACTTTTATTCGTAACGGGTTCAAAATAAAATTGTTTTATTGAACTCAAATTATAATTTCGCATAATACAATAACTTATTTTTATTCGTCACGAGTAGAAAATGAATTTTGTTTATTGGAAACAATCTGTTATTTCTCAAAAAAGAATAGCCTATTTTTATTCGTTACGAGTACAGAATAAAATTATTTTAATAAAAACAAACTGTCATTTCTCAAAGTACAATAGCCTATTTTAATTCGTCACGAGTGCAAAATGAAATTATATTTATAAAAACAAATTAATTATTTTTCAAAGAACAATAGCCTATTTTTATTCGTCATGAGTACAAAATAAGATCGTTTTAATAAAAACAAACTTCTATTTCTCACAGTACAATAGCCTTTTCTCATTCGTCACGAGTAGGAAGTACAATTGTTTTAATAAGAAAAGATGTGATTCCGCATAGTGAAATATCTTATTTTTATTCCGCACGAGTACAAAATAACATTATTTTATTCAGAACAAATTGTTATTTCTCAGAGTAGAATTGCTTATTTGTATTCGTCACGAGTACAAAATAAAATTATTTCATTAAAAACGAATTGTGATTTCTCAAAGGACAATACCTTTTTTATATTCGTCACGAGTACAAAATAACAGTATTTCATTAGGAACGAATTGTTATTTCTGAAATTACAATAGCTTATTTTTATCCGTCACGAGGAAAAAATGAAATGATTTTATTGAAAAAAAATTGTAATTTTTCAAAGTACAATAGCTTATTTTTGTTCATAACGAGTACAAAATAAAATATTCGGTTTGAACATTTTTTTTTCGCGGGATGGCGAAAAAATCTGCGAACAGCTACCGAGAAGGGTCCGCACTTCTCTGTAGTGTGGAGATTTCGATGTTGATGGAGATGGAAAGATGTTGTTTCCATCTACTACAGACTAAAAAACCACCATCTTCTTCTTGGCATTGTTACCCCCGGAAACCGCTTTCGCATAACTTCAGGGGCTGCCGTTTTCTCGCCCGCTGAGGCTCCTGCTGGTTTCTTCCTCTGGTAGTCAGTCTCGTATCCCAGCCAAGATGTTACGCGTCGTCCTCGGCAGCACGTCAGGAACGTGCATCGGGCTCGCCGGCCTTTGAGCATCTTGGTTGAGTATAGCTGAATGGGTTGCTGGTTTCCTCTTCCTTTTGTTATCATCTGAAATAACCCAACCAGGATGTACGCATTGTTCTCAAAAGCGCGAACAGTAGCGTTTGCGCATCGACCTCGTCGGCTTCCGACATCCTGGTTTGGTCTGATTGGGTTCCTCCTCTATAGCTGATGTTCCACCGCGTTCATCTCCTTCTTCTTTTGCCGCAGCAGCGTTTTGCTGTAGCTAGCAACAGCCTCCCATGCCTCCGTACTCCTGAGCATTGCTGCTGTTACATCTGCCGGTGTAGAGCTTCCCACAACCGTTTCCAGCTCCTCTCTGAGTTCAGCCCATTTTTCGCAGTGAAAGAACGTGTGCTCTACGTCATCCTTTTCGAATCCGTAGTAGACACACGCAGGACTCTGCACCTTTTCCATCCTGAAGAGGTAGGCTTGGAAATAGCCGTGCCCCGAGAGGAGCTGCGTCAGGTAGTAGGTTACCTCGCCATGTCTGCGACTAATCCAGGAACCAAGGTCTGGTATTATATTAGCCGTCCATCTGCCTCGGTGTGAATGTCTTTATTAACCCAAAAATTCGAGAATTTTTCTGAGATGAAAAATGATACAAAACTCGCCAGATAATAAAAATACAAGAAACCTGTGTCTTTGGACTATGGAGGAAGCAAGGCTTTATTCGTGCTGCAGAAAAAATTATTTGTGAGAACGATCATGACCGTCCCAACCCAAAGCAGGCATTTCGAGATAATCCCTTCAATTGCTTTATTATTTCCGTAGGCCGAGCTCGGTGGACAAACACGTTCTAGGGGAAGCTTGGATATTGATACTTTCTTTTCGATATTCTTGTCAAAATGTGTTTCCTTGGCTCCTCCTTTTCTACTACTATTTGCCAAAGGGGTACAACGAAATGGTTTCTTGAGTTCAGATTGGCTGAGCTTTGTTGGTAATTTGCGCCTTATCTAATAATCGTAGACCTATGACTTATAAGTAAATTTTATTAATTGATTTCCGTTCTATTAGCATGTTCATTTATGCATGTACGTTTTGGGACACCCTGTATATATGTAAGACATCAATATTTTTACCGAGAAATGTAGTCATGAAATTATTCTACATATGGGACACATTCCTGCTTATTTTGAAAATGTGTTGAATTCCAAATTAAATCGTAAATTCCTGTATGTTTAGGTAAATCTTATCATTTGGGCAATACGAATACGCGGAAAAATTGATAAGAATAAAAGTTCAGTAAAATATGAAAAATAAAAAAGAGTAATTTAGGGACTTCTATAATCCACGAGATAATTACAGAATATATAAAAGTGCTCTGAAATAATAATTTGGTAAACTCTCAAAAAAATATACAGTTAATGTCTTCATCTGTTTCCTCTTTCCTGGACAAGAATGAAGATCTTGTATACTCTGATCTTCACGTCTGCAATCATTGTCAATTTTATTGGTGAATATTGAATAATATTGATGTATCTAGAATCTAACATATATAATTAGGCTTCCCCAAAATCATAAATTACCGTTTAATGTAATCTACATGGATTGCGCAAGTCGAACAGAACGTCACCAAACGAATTTCAAAATCCAAAATTCAAATCTGAAGGCCAAAATGGTGAATTTCTTATTATTCAAAATGTACGAGTGTGTCAAGAAATCGATGAATTCAACAAAAATATTTAGAACTTTTTATTAAATAGAAATTATTGAATTTTTATGTTTTTAGGTGATAATTGTGAGTAAATATCTGTTCATTTCCAGTTTTTACATCATAATATTCTTAATGCATTGCCTTTCACCGAAGCAGCATGCAACTGGTCACTTGTTAGCCACGCGTGTGGGCGGAATGAATAACGTTTTTCAGCCGCAAGGGGAATGTTTGGGGAATTTCGCTTACGAAATGTAATCGTCAACGCTTTTCCACTTACAAAACCGTTTATACCAGCATGGTACCTTTAGTAAATTTTTTGACACTCTACGAATTTGAGTAACGGTAGAAGCTCAGTGCGGAGTAGGGGTGCATGGGGTGAGTGGAGAAAATAAACAGTTGTTCGAAGGTGGAGAGATAGCTGTGAGGGCTTTTTGAGGTGGAATAAAGGGGATAAAGGATGAAAAATAAAAATTGAGTGAAGTATAGGGAACAGGCATAGGAGCGGAAACTAAAAATAGATACATCTGTTTTTTATAGTAGGATGGGAAAATCTTATTTACTGGAGGACGCGCAGGTAATCGCGGAGCGAAAAAGTGATGGTGAGAGCGTTGGGAGTAAGATGAAGGAGGATCTTTCTGCTCATCACGTGGGTGAGCGTCCAGCGATGCGCGAAGGAATGGGAATAAGATGAGCAGGTTGAGCGCGCGAAACGTGAAGGCAAGTGATACAATGTCTAACGTAGGTGAAGGTGACGACCTCTTGCTCCAGGGCAGAAAGAGAGATAATCAAAAGAGTTCGGGGAAAAGCATGGTAGAAAGTCCATTTAAGAAGAGCGAATGAAAGCCGCATAGAAGATGAGGGGGTTCACCAGGAGCATGACCTGATACAAAAAGAGAGGGGGATTCAGAGGATGCTGAATGATAGAGCCAGAAGAGAGGGAAGGAAACGGAGAGAAGTAAAGGTAGGGTATAAGAAAAAAAAATTGAGAAGACAATTCAGGTCTGGGTCTGGATGTGAAATGAGGTCCTAAAGATTGAAGGGTTGACGTGCAAGTTTGCGACCGTGTAATATAGGGATATAATGAAAAGGATCAAAGGAAGGGTGGATGATGTTCCAAGCGAGTAAGAGGAGGTCCTAATGGTATTTGGGGGGGGGGGGTCGATGTGACAATGGGTAGGGAGGACCGGAAGAGTTTTGAAAGGAGATCGAAGGACGCGGTTATAAATGAGGAGTGGGAAATTTCGATTGATTGGATGGTAGATAGAGAGAGTGCGCGGTCGCAAATGATACGATAACAGGGGTCGAAGAGGGACAGTATACGAATAGAAGGAAGGTGTGAGGATCAATGACATACTGTATAGTCATGAATATGCATGGGTAGGAGGAGACGGAGAGTATTACAGTAAAAGGGAGGATAGAATCAGACGATCAGTTTCTAGTCTTATGCATAAGCGAGGAGGGCTATTGAAGGTAAGGAGAAGAAGTTTTCATGGGGTAAAGGGAGATATGGACGGAAGAGGCTAAAGCAGAGTACCAGGATCAACTGGGTGGAGTAGTTTTGAAGGGGAGTCAGTGGAAGAGATATCGGGATCTCAATGTGAAAGTGACATGCTGTGTGCAAAAGTAATTGGTTTAGAAGAAGAGGGACTATTGAAACCGTTTGGGGAATAAGGTTTGTAAAATGATGGAGAGAAGGTTGAAAAGGGAGTACAAGAAGTGGAATGATGGAAACGTGAAGAGAGAGAAGTGCGTGAAGATGAGGAAGGAGTTTAACTTGATGTGTGATAGAAAAGAGCAACGGAGAGAGAGAGATCTAGAAAAAAAGTTATAAAGTGTTAAGAACGAGGATGACGTCTGGAGGATAATAAATAGGTCTCGAGAGCCTAGGGAGGGGATAAGTAAGAAGATCGGAAGTGAGGAATGGAGGAAGATTTTAGAAGGATTATCTTAGGGCAGTTGGAGACAGGTTTACGCAATGGTGTTGACGAAGAGGCTGCGAAATGATATCGAAGGTAAAGGCATATTGCCGGAGACTTAGGCGGAATTCAGAGCAGGTAGGAGCAGTCTAGACAATATTTATATTTTTCATGATGTGATGAATACAGAATTAATCAAGAAAGGGTCCAAAGTGTACGCGTTTCCCGAAGATCTGAAGGTCAAAAGTCTCATCGATTGAGAAAAGGAGGTTATGTGAGCCCATGAAGTAGAAAGCTTGGCTCCAAATCCATGTAATCGAGTCTATAAAAATAAAAACATCTTTTGGAACTATAAAACCAGGATATTCTAGATAATTCCGGCGCATAAACGAGTATTCTAATTGAATTCATGACGCATGCCAATATACTTCTTAACTGAAATATATCCTCTTTTTTTGTTTCAGAGACAAGTTTGCAATTCAATCGTTCACACAATAACGAACATATCGTTAGTTCTTCTCCTGTCGGAACTTCTTTTCAATCTAACAGATACCGTTCTCCTGACAGGTCTTCTTTTCCCGGAAAGCTGCCTCTTCGTTCTAGGTCCAGGTCTCCTTCTGGAAGACGTTCTTCTCCTGACAGGAACATCGAAGTTCCTCCCATAAGGCTACTCTCCCCTGACGGGTTTGGATGTGGGGTTGAACAAATAAGATTTATTCGACTCATTCCCAGAAGAAATCAGCAGCGAGTATTTGAACTTCGAAGATATACTTTTCCTACCGGGAGGCGACTCAAAACTAAAAAAAACGTAAAAAGCTTCGAGCCTATCTCGGCCCAAGAACAAATTGTTTTATCAACATCTGATGGTGACGTGTTTGCAGTATTGAAAAATGAAAGCGTTCTGGGTGGAATTTATAAATATAATCATAGTTTTTTTGGACGAGTGAAAGTGAACATGTACAGCGACGCAGTTGGGATGTTGACCCCAGAAGAAATGGAAGAAGTCCCGGTTGGTCCTAGCCGCATCATTTCAGTCAATTTTAAAATCGAGAACGTAAACTTGCGTGAAACCCAAATTCGTCAACACCATGATTTCGACTTGAATAATTGAAAACTGCGACATGAGCGCGTATAGACTAAAGGTGAATGCGCGGTGCGTGAGTGATAAAGTTTACCTTGGCTAAATACAGAAGAGTTGTGGGTCTTTTATTATTGCAGCTTATTTCTTATATAATCGGAATCGGACTTCTTTCCGTAATAAAAATGTGTTAATGTGTTAAATTGGGACATGTGCAGGGCATCAAAAAATTAGAAAATTTTTTTGGGCATATTCAGTTTAGAACATTTGTGAATTGAAATTCTCTGATTTTTACTATTTGCGATGTCAAATTATTCAATTTGGAAGATGTACAGTCGAAAACGTCAATTCGAGCAATGTGTGCATCTAAAATCCAGATAATTAATGATTTTGAGATTTAGAAGTCATGTTTTTGATTCTAAATCTTCTTAACTGTTGAAATTGCGAATGTTAATCGTCACGATCTCCAGTCATATGTAACTACATTGTTTACAACACATACATACATTGTAAAATCAATACAGCCGTTCATACAAATATCCGCTACCTTTTAAGTGTATCCTAGAAGTAAAACCATTTACACCGGTAGCCCTACCATTTCCCAGTTTTCTCATAGCGTATTCATTTTCGACAATATTGATTCTTCATTCACCATTCACGACCGTCTTGTCTGATTTATCATCTTTTGTATCACCGAAAAATGTTTTGAAGCTTTCTTTCTGGGACAAAAATGGACAGGAATAGATTACACAGGCCGACAAAATTGGACAATGGCCCGGAACCGGAGTACACACCTAGTGCATCCGAAGGCTTTTGTTGCGCTGAATCCGAACCTGACCTCAAAAAAATTCCAGCACCATCAGTTTTCGCAATATTCTAACCTGGAAGGGTCAAAAACACGTTATTTCGATGTATTCGAGGCCCCTAAACATCACGAAAGAATTTTTTTCTCACAATTGACAGAGGAACCGTGAAGAACTACTCTTTACTTTCAAATGCAAACTACAGCTTTTTGATATGATTTTTCTCGGCTGTGATGTAGCGAATTCAAATTTGCAAAATTTCACTTTTTGCGGATATCATTTATGCTACAAAAATATTTGCCCAGGAAACAAAAGTAGCAACACCATGTCTATTACAGCTTGTTGTATGTTGATATAACCCCAGACCCCCACAACCCGATTTCAAATACCCCCGAGCTCCTAAATTTGCGAGTCTATAATTCCAGACCCCCACAACCCGATTTCCTTAACTTTTGAGCCCAGTAACCTGCTATGCAATAACTCTAGACTCCTAAAACCCAATTTCCTTATTCCTCGAAACAAGTAACCTGCAAGCCCATAACCCTAGACCCCCACAACTCGATTTCCTTAACCTTCAAGCACAGTAACCTGCTATGCAATAACCTTAGACCCCGACAAACCAATTTCCTTAACCTTCGAGCCCAGTAAGCTGCGAGTCGGTAATTATACGCTCGAAAATCAGTACTCAACGATTGAGAAAATTAGGTTATGGTCGTCGAGGGCTATAGACTCGCAGGCTACTGGACTTGAGGGTGAAGGAAATCGGGTTGTGGAGGTCTAGGATCATAGAGTCACAGGCTACTGGTCTCAAGGATTAAGGAAATCGGGTTATGGGGGTGTGGGGTTATTTCATACCAGGTCACTGTGCTTGGAGGTTAAGGAAATTGGTTAGTGAGTTCTGGGGTAATAGGTTCGCAGGTTACAGGGCTCGGGGGTTTGGGAAATCGGGTTGTGGGGGTCTAGGATTATTGCAAAGCAGGTTGCTGGTCTCGAGAATTAGGGAATTTGGGTTGTGGGATTCTAGGGTTATTTCATACCAGGTTACTGTGCTCGAAGGTTGAGGAAATTGGTTACTGGGGTCTGAGGTAAAAGGTTCGCAGGTTACAGGGCTCGGGGGTTCAGGAAATCGGGTTGTGGGGGTCTGGGTTTATTGCATAGCAGGTTACAGGTCTCGAGAATCAAGGAAATTGGGTTGTGAGATTCTGGGGTTATTTCATACCAGGTGACTGTGCTTGAAGGTTAAGGAAATTGGTTGGTGGGGTCTGGGGTAATAGGATCGCAGGAGACAGGGCTCGGGGGTTTGGGAGATCGGGTTGTGGGGGTCTGGGTTTATTGCATAGCAGGTTACAGGTCTCGAGAATCAAGGAAATTGGGTTGTGAGATTCTGGGGTTATTTCATACCAGGTGACTGTGCTTGAAGGTTAAGGAAATTGGTTGGTGGGGTCTGGGGTAATAGGATCGCAGGGGACAGGGCTCGGGTCTTAAGGAAATTGAGTTGTGGGGGCCTGGGGATATTGCATAGCAGGTAACTGGGCTTGATGGTTAAGCAAATCGAATTGTGCGGGGCTGGGGTTATAGGCTCGAAGGTTATAGAGCTCGGGGTTATTTGAAATCGGGTTTTGGGGATCTAGGGTTATATGAATATACAACACGCTGTAAAAGACATGGTTTTGCCACTTATATTTCCTGGGCAAATATTTTTGTAGCAAAAATGATATCCGTGCTGGTATTTTCCTGAGGTCGAGTTCGGATTCAGCGCTGCATAAGCTTTCGGCTACACTAGGTGTGGTTTCTGGTTCTGAGAATCGTTGGCCTGTGTTATTGGAGAAAGGCAGAAGATACTCCAGGTGCAGGTAAATGATTTGGTTGATGTGATAAACAATTTTCGTACCTGCTCTTTCAATGGATGCAAATTTAGGTTTTTATGGATTTCGATAATTATATGAGACGAGATTCATTCCAAAATAGACCTTCTGTACGTAGTTGTGGCGTAAATGAAAATTATGTTGATATTGATATATAACCTTACTATATTCTCGTAGAGTTCAATTTTACTACAAACAAGTGATAATACCTCTTCCTTCAAAATAAGTTTTCAATGTTGACGTGTGCTGCCAAAGTTGCATTTGGACTGCATCAAGGAAGTAATTAAATACAAACTTGAATACAAAAGATACATACTGAATGATATTCCCCAATATCAGATTCTGAAGATTCCTGTTATTTATTGCAGCTTGCGTCGGGGTGGTCAAAAAATTTCTTTTTGAACTCCTGTTCGAACCGCCCACAAATTCTTCCAGAACCTCGAAGATATAAGGGCATTTTTTTTGTCTTGAGAAAAATCAAATTTTGAGGTAACGCATGTCTTATTAAGTTTAACACGTACTTCCCAAAAGAAAAAATTATTTCTTTGCAAAGTTGATTCACAGCTCCCAATATAAGATGAGGCGATGTGGAACTAAGGATTTCTCTCTCCAGTCAGCTGTAGAATACAAATGAAAAATTTCTTGCTGAATATTACCCAATGATCCTGTTTTAATGGGTTCCAAGAGCGCCATGAGTAGGAGAATGGGTTTTTTTTTTAGTATTTAGCGCGAGTAATGATTCTTTTGTGTTTTTTTTTTAACACAGAGTTTTTTTAATTTACAGATGACTACTTTATACTGATAATGAGATGTTTGCATTAATTGTTTGTACCATCTCTAATTAATTTCAGCAACCTCCTTTCAGAAAAGAGTTGAAAAGTCACGGTTCATTCTCACTTTGTCAACTTACTCCTACGTTTTCAAGGAGAGCAAGACAATCGGCAATGAAAGTTGGAAAAGTGATTGTTTATTAATGTATGATCTTTTGTAGCGATATTTTCTTCTGGATATTGCTATAAGATTGCAGTTTTGTTTGAAATTCTCAATTTCCTGTCCTATAATATGAGACCTCCACTGTCCCGCATCACACAATTGCCACTATTTCCTTCACTCCGCGATTCTCATGCATACCTCTGGGCGGAACTATTGTTCCCGACCATGAGATCACTCATATATTTAACATGCATAACTCGAAGGTCTATGCATCTGAAACATAACATCTCGTAGATACTCTTTGTATCGTCGAGGGGTACACACGAGAAATCAGTATGGACTTTGGATTTGATACTTGTGTCAAAATGCATTCGCAACGTCGACGAATAGCAGGTATAGATAAGGATCATGAGCTAGTGGATGGAAGTGCTATCAGACACTTGGCAGCTCGAGAGACCTACAAATACTAGGATGTGCCTGAGAGCCGCATTCAGGATACAACATTAGTGAAAGAGGTTCTTCGAAGCCCAAACAAAAACCTTGTACCACAGATTTCGTCGTCCAACCTGACGTCGTTGAATAATATATCTGCGACTAACATGCTTTTTGTTCCGAATTTACCCTTTCCATTTGGAATTGGTCCATGGACGAAGAACGAGCTCAAGGCCCTCGATATGACTACGCTCAAGATAATGCATACGAAGGAAAGCTTGCATATCGACTCGTCCGTACCGTGCATATACATCGCATGCCGTAAAGGTAAACGTTGGCAGCTGAATCTTCAATGCCTCTACCACCGAATCATCCTGAGTACCGCTCATATTATCGCGATATCATGCGAATCTCTTTAGAATATGTTTGTTTGGTACGTAAGCAAAGTCAAGAGGGGATTTAGCTTTTCGGAAACACTGTTTTCGTTCATTTATTCTTAGTTATACAAAGCTTCTTCGAAAATTTCGGAGCACTTTTCTCGCGTCGTGTCGTGCAGCGATCAAGCAACCACGACTTGCCACTTCATGACATAACCAAAAACTGCGTCTTTCCAAACTGCAATACCGACATGAAGCGCAAATTGCTATCACTTAATACAAAACAAACCCAGGGTGTTCACCTTGGGAGAGGGGGGGGGGGGCATCGACCTGATGGCCCT
>WSXT02219194.1:0-17074 GCA_011762715.2 Neuroterus valhalla | reverse complement strand
AAGAGTTGCGAGCAGATGGTCGTTGAGCTAGCGTAAATGTATTTTCAAGCACCTGGTAGCTCACCCGGTAAGGCGTTGAACTGATAGTCGTGAGGTTGCACGCTCGATTCTCGCTGCCTGCACTTTTTTTCTTTGAATGCAAAACTGTTTATTCATTCATTTTTAATAATTTTTAATAAAATTATAATTTTAAATGATTGTTTAACAATTTCAAAAATAAAAGTCTGTTTTAACAATTTATTATCTCTCGTTTGGAAAGGTGTGTATTTTCTTTTAAATTATTAATTTTTGAAGTATTTGTAGTATTTAGATTTTTAATTTAGATCAGGAAATAAGTGTTTTAAACGAAAATTGCACATAATGAAAATGTTTTATACAAGATACAAAAAATAAAACATAGGTGTGATAATCAATTATCTTCCAAACATTTATTAACTTACAGCAATATTTATTCTGCATAATTATTATACATATGTATCATTAGGATTACGTAGTATCGCAATCTCCGTTTGAAACACTTATTTCCTGATTCAAATTGAAGAGAATCGAGCGTGCAATCTTTCGACTATCAGTTCAGCGCCTTACCGGGTGAGCTACCAGGTGCTTGAAAATACAGTTACGCTAGCTCAAAGACCATCCGCTCGCAACTCTTCGAATGAATTTTTCTCGAAAATGGTCCAAAATTGCGCCTTCCTGATTTTTCTCAGAAAACCTCTAGTAGGTGTATATCACTAAAGAGAGTATCGAGCAAAACAAAAATTAGGTGACCTGAAGGTCCCCTTGTTAGTTGAACGGGCCTATGATCAGAGTCTAATTCATTGATAGTGAGAGCATCGTGGTTGTAGAAGTTGTTTTTGGTAATTGCAAAGTCATTGAGGTCAGATTTATGTTTGGTATGGTGTGAAAAAAAGTTATGCGAATCCGGTGCTGAGACAGACAGATTATTATCATTTATGAATCCAAATAATTGTTTTCCAGTTTTGTTGATTGTTCTGCTATTCCAAGCTAAGTGTTTGATATTCAAGTCACCTGCTGAAATTACCGAGGGTGCAAGTTTGAATATTTTCCTTTAATCATTTTTTGTGAATTTGCGCGAGGGATTCTGGTAGAGCGAGACGATAGCATATGGTTTTCCGCGTATTTTTAATTGTATAGCAGTAGCTTCTAGGACTTTAAGTTCAGGAGTTATCAATTCGTGGTGTTCAATATTTTCTTGAATTAGAATCGCAGTACCTCTATTAGTGTTGTTCTTGCATAACTTGTAGCAGCGAACTAGATTAACCTGAAGGGATTCGTGTAGTAAGGTTTCACTGAGTAAGCAGATAGTATTGTCATTTTTGTAAAGGTATGATGCTCATTCGTGTCTCTTTTTAAGGATGCCTTGAGCGTTCCAGGATATTATTTTTATGGTGGTATTATTAGAAGTTACCATTTTCGATAGCAAGTTCAAGTATTTTGTTTATAATCCTGGCGGTTACGTTAGTAGCTTCGATCATGTTTATTTAACCCCCATCATGTCGGTGGCTAGAGTTGTAGTACCTTTTATAAGGTTGAGCAAGTTTAACTTGGTAGATTGAGAAGTTGTATTTCGAATATTTGTTCTGGTTTGTGGAAAGTTATTGTGTGGGACCTGGTTTTCAGGGGTGGTAGGTTTTGTAATTTGGCTTTTTATCTGTGGCTGGTTCGGTCATTGTTTTTGGACTTTAATCTCGCGTATTTGAAGTTTAGGTGCTGCAGAAGATACTGCAGTACTATACATTGGTTTATTCAAGAGTGGAGTGTGATGAGATGGAATTTGAATTTCTCGAGCTGTTACATGAGGTGGAATCTCGAATACAGGAGGTGGTCTATTGGCGGATTTCTGTTTTGTAATATTATTGATTTCATCATTCTGGGCAGGTTTTCTAGAGGCTTTCTTGAAAGCAGAGCAGCCTCTATAGTTTGCTGGATGGTTCTCGGCACAATTTGCGCAAGTTGCTGGTGCCTGTGGGTCTTTGATGCACGTGGCACTACTGTGTGATGCCCCACGTTTGACACAGCGTGGGATAGATTGACACATGTCAGAGACTTGGTGAATCTCTGACAGTTGAAACATTGAGATGTTTCTTTTGGCTTGAGATAGGGCTCCACTTTTATTTTTATAAAAGCAAGTGCCTTTAGATTGAGCAAATCTTTAGCTTGTGCCGAGTTAGGCATGGTAACCAAGAACATCGGCAAAGGTTTCTTAGTTAGTCGGTTTCTCATGCGAGAGACCGACGATATTGTATACCCTTCTTCTTGAAATTAGTGGATTTTTTTAAGACTGCATACAGCATCGAGTAGGGATGGTTAATTTCGTCAATGATGACGTTAATGTGGGGTATTTCCTAGTCCTGATTGGGCTGGATTTTTTTTAGGAATTTTTCGAAACCATCCACTTTTACCGCAGTAACCGCGCGTGCATCGTGCCGTTATGCCATCGTACACAACCGTAGCGATTTACATCAGTCTCAGCTCGGAACCTTGCGCGTTGCTGATCAGAGCCACTATCGTTCCGCTGCTCTTTAACTGCTTTCGTTCTGCTAGCGCTTTTGAGCATACCACACCGTGACATCTTTCTCTGGTCATCGATACGGCTACAATCAAACGAACGGCATCGGCGTCGTGACTTCTGTGACGAGGCGCGTTTCTTTTTTCTTTCCTTTGTGAAATATAAGAAAATTTCTGCTAAAGGAATGTCTGATAGTGTACATCTCTATAGAAATAGGTCCTACAGCATTAAAATGCGCACCCCGTATCATGACGGTGCTTAAGTTTGCGCTTTTAAATGAAAAAGTCTATTGATGGTGGTTTCTAGTGCCGTCCGTACTGGGACGACTGGAATCCTATCTCACTATTCGCTATAACTGGTAACCTCCGATATTCGCAAACGTGACCTTCCGTAATAGAAGCACCAATTTAGGCAACACAACAACTGATTGACCAGCGTTCGGACATATTTCCTGACTTCGATCTTTCCAGCTATTTGAACAGGTCCTTCTACGTCCAATGACGTGACAAGCTTTCATTCACAAAGAGTACACAGTGTGTAGAACTTGTTCGTATTATCAAAGAATCTTTGACTATGATTTCATCGTCCTCGTCTAGAAACGTACAGCTGGATAAAGTAAACAAATGAAAATAAAATAAAATTGCATGATGGGTCTGAAGACTGTGAGAAAGGAGCTTCATAGAAAACCACCTCACCTAGCATGTCTAATGGCCTATTTTGTTTCTCTCATTAAGAGAAGATATGGTATGCAGGATAAACCACAAAAGACATGTGGTGTAGTCAGCCTAGTCCATCATTGCGCCCTAGATGATGCAGTTCATACATAATTTCTGTTATCATTCACAGGGGTGCCCTTGCAAGACGTAAGTAAGGGGGCAGGAATGCCACATGGTGATCAATCACAAGGGTGTTATCCCGCTCTACGCGAGATTTTGGAAAAGGGAAAGGAACTTCACCTGCATCATTTCTGTTATCAATCACAGGGGTGCCCCCGCAAGACGTTAGGAAGAGGGTATGGATGCCACCTACATTATTTTTGTGGACACTCACAAAGGTATTATCCCGCCCCACGCGAGACTCCGGAAAAGGGATATAAATGCTTCCTACATCATTTCTGTTATCAATCACAAAGTTGCCCTCGCAAGACGTTAGGAAGAGGGAAGGAATGCCACATACATTATTTTTGTGACCAATCACAAAGGTGTTATTCGGCCTCACGTAAGACTTCAGAAAAAGGGATATGAATGCTACCTACATTATTTCTGTAATCAATGACAGGGGTGCCTCCGAAAGACGTTAGGTAATGGGTGGGGATGCCAGTTACATTATTTTCGTGACCTTCGCAAAGGTGTTACCGTTTCTTAACAAGGCGTTAGAAAAAGGGGAGGAATGTCACCTACGTTATTTCTGCGATGAACCACATGAGCACCTTGCTGTCCTTTTTAGACGTTGGAAATAGTGCAGGTCAGTAGTGGTAGGGGAAAGGAGAGCAAAGATATATCACAAACAATTTTTCTACTGGCAGCTGTTTAGAAATATAAAAAAAGGTCACTTATGGTCAAATAGATTATTATGCGCTGAAGAATTGAACAGGTCATAAAAAGTCTCACTTCTCTTCCTTTCTGCATAGTCAATAGTCAGTAGTCCTTGAAACGACTGAAGAATCTCACAAAATTGAAGTCACTACTGAATTTATGAAAAATAATTTACTTTTTCCACGTCTTTCGTGAAGAACTATCTTTTTCTTTGTTGAATAATCAAAAGATCAATTCTGAACAATCAATGTCATGAAAAAACAATTATTTATAACAAAGTAGTTGAATTCACAAAAAAAAGAATGAGTATCTTTCAAGGTTGTTGAACTCAGACCGAAGAAATAAAGTTTTCAGCTAAATAGTAAAATTTCTGACTAACGAAGATGAATTCCTGATCGATCACTGATGGATATGCAACCGGGAAGATGAGTTTTTGTCTCTTAAATTCATTTTTAATGTCTTTCTAAGAGTGTTCTTATGTATTTTGTATAAAATTTTGGAAATAAATTAAAAATTAACCATTCGTTTAGTTATTGTTACTAGAAGAAATGTAACTAGTACCATAAAATAGTTGAATCCCGATTACTGTCAATGCTGAAGATAAAATTCATCAAAAAAATGTGCCTTCTTTTTTTCACACAAATTTGAATGAGGCAGTTGATGAATTCTTTTTTCTTTAGCAATGTCAAAAATGATTTAGGCATCTCTTATCACGCATCAAACAGCATTGAGATTTATGATATCAAAAGTAAGCACGTACACACAATAAATTCTTGTGAGCTAACAAAGTAATTGCGCTTTATGAAAATGAGAAATTAGGTTATACGAATCCATAAATCAGAACTTGTAAAATTGCCAGGCAAATATAAGATTTATGAAAGTTTACGTTGTTGGCGCCTCTATTGGACTTCGCTAAAAAATTGAGCAACCCTAATTCATATCGAATTGCATAGCATGAAATTATAATTATTAAATATAGAATTTGTCTTCCCAAAAAGTTTTTACAAAAAAAAATTTTTTTAATTTAGTATTTGGAGCTCTCATTTTTATGGTTATGAAAAACCCTTTATGGGAGCATATATTCGAAAACGCTGAATTGAGAGGTATAGTTTCTTGATCTAATACTATTTCAAATAGTTCTGCCCTGGCGGGAATTGTTTTTCCTATTAAAAAATCATTAAAACGTCGGGTTAGCGCAATATCATGCTTATTCAGTAGCTGAGTCAAGAACGTGCCGCTTTAAAAAAATAGCCAAGAAAGAGCCAGTTCAAAAAAAGAAGCTAGAACGTGCCTTTTCAGAACTGCAAATTCGTTACTAGGATTTACTTCGGTAGAAAAGGTAAGAAAAGGATGCCTTTCTAAATCGGCACGTTTTTGCCTCTTTTTTTGAACTGGCACCTTTTTGGATATTTTTCTTAAGCGGCACCTTCTTACCTCATTTCCTGAAAAATCACCTTCATGCCTCATTTTCTGAAATAGCACTTTCTTAGCCTCATTTCATGAAATTACGCATCTTGCCTCATTTTCTGAAGTGACATCTTCTTCCCTCATTTTATGAAGTAGCACCTTCTTGACTCATTTTCCGAAGTAGCACATTCTTCCCTCATATCCTGACGTAGCACATTCTTGCCTCATTTCCTGAAGAAGCGCATTCTTGACTAATTTCCTGATGTAGCGCATTCTTGCCTCATTTTCTGGAGTGGAATCTTCTTCTCTTATTTCATAAAGTAGCACCTTTTTGACTCATTTCCTGATGTAGCAGCTTCTTGCCTCATCACCTGAAGTATCACCTTTTTGCCTCGTTTCCTCGTTTCCTGACGTAGCACATTCTTGCCTCATTTTCTAAACTAGAAGCTTCTTGCCTCATTTTCTGAAGGAACACCTTCTTGACTCATTTTCTGATGAAGCACATTCTTGCCTTATTCTCGGAAATAGCACTTTCTTGACTCATTTCTGAAGTAGCAGCTTTTTTCCTCATTTTCTGACGTAGCACATTCTTGCCTCATTTTCTGAAGTAGCGCCTTCTTGCTTAATTTCCTAAAGTAGCGCATTCTAGCCTCATTTTCTGAAGGAGCACCTTCTTGCCTCATTTCTTGAAGTAGCACATTCTTGTTTCATTTTATGATGTAGTAAATTTTTGCCTCATTTTCTAAACTAAAAGCTCCTTGCCTCATTTTCTGAAGGAGCACCTTCTTGACTTATTTTCTGAAGTAGCAGCTTCTTGCCTCATTTTCTGAAGAAGCATATTCTTGCCTAATTTCTTGATGTAGCGCATTCTTGCCTCATTTTCTGGAGTGGAACCTTCTTCTCTTATTTTATAAAGTAGCACCTTTTTGACTCATTTCCTGAAGTAGCAGCTTCTTGCTTTATTTCCTGGAGTAGCACCTTCTTGCCTCGTTTCCTGATGTAGCACATTCTTGCCTCATTTTCTGAATAGCACCGTCATGACTTTTTTTCTGAAGTAGCGCATCATAGCCTCATTTTCTGAAATATCATTTTCTTAGCCTCATTCTCTGAAGTTTTGCAGCTTCTTTCCTTATTTTCTGAAGTAGCACCTTCTTACCTAATTTCCTGACGTAGCGTATTATTGCCTCATTTTCTGAATAGCACCTTCTTGATTAATTTCCCGAAGTAGCACATTCTTGTCTCATTTTCTGGAGTAGCACATTCTTGCCTCATTTTCTAAACTAGCAGCTTCTTGCCTCATTTTATGAAGTAGCACCTTATTTCCTGACGCAGCGCATTCTTGCCTCATTTTCTGAATAGCACCTTATGACTCCTTTCCCGAAGTAGCACCTTCTTGCCTCATTTCCTGAAGTAGCACCTTCTCGCTTCAATTTCTAAAGTAGCACTTTCTTGCCTCAGCTACTAAATGGGCGTGATGTTGCGCTTTTTCGGCGGAAAGTAAGCAGCAGGTAATAACAAAGGAGGGTTCCATCTTCTATCATTCGTCAATAAAATTATGAAAATCTCCCTTTTTTAACGCCCTTTTATCCTCACCTCCTCTCTACCTTCCTAGTCCCTTTCATTCCCCCCCCCCTCCTTTCACCACAAATCCTAAACCCCTGCCAACACTTTCGTTAATTTCTTCTTACTTTCTCTCTCTCTTTCCTATCGCCCTATCATTCTCTCACCCCTTTACTCATTCTCCCTTACATCTTCAACTTCCTTCCAAGTTTCCCTGACTTCTCTTTAGAACATTTCCCTCCTTTCTCCTTCTGCCCTTCTCCTTCCTTATTTATCATTCCCCGTGAGTTTCCTCACTTTTCCTAATCACCCATCACTTCCTCTCACTTCCCCTCACCTATCCTTATCACCCTTTATTCCCTCCTCCTCCTCACTTTTCTTCACTTCTTCTCATTACGCCCTAATGCCCCTAACTCCCTCTCACTTCCTTTTGTTTATACAACAGAAGGACACCTGACCGAACCACTCAAGATGTAAAGATTTTGTCTATTTGAACAGTTGTTTTCATAAATATTTTCTCATCCCTTAACCGAAAGGAACAATGCAAGGAAACGTGTAAAAAAATCGTTTCAATTTGCACTTGATTGGTAATCAACATTGTACGTGAAGGCCTAGCACCTCCTCAGATTTTAGAATTCTATTATAACATTTACCTAAAAATAAAAATGGTGGTTTTATTTCATACCCGGAAATGGCCTAATTTGAGTCGATTATTGGGTTCGTCCCGGTTCTTTATTGTGTAACACTCTGATTCTACGAGAGGTTTCAGAGTGGAATATAAATTTTCTGTAAATTTTGTTGGCTGTATAAACATAACAGATTTTCTTATCAACTTGAAGAGATTAAACAGAGTATATATTGGTATAAATGTTCAAGAAATTTGTATTTCCCCTATAACTAATATCAAATAAAGTTGTTCCTTCTAAATCGGAAAAATGATGTTCTCTATTGGTGCTCTTCTCCTGACTTTACTGATGTCCTCCGATTCTGTTGGTAAGTCTTCGGGAACGACGATATAATACAATTTTTTCACAACTGTGCTAAATGATTTCACCTTTTTTTTAGTTATACATCTGCTTCGCAATTTACATTTTCCGCATTCTATCTTATTCTCACACCTACAAATTTCACTTCCAACACTCATACTTTCTCAATCACACATATTCTCTTGCTTACATGTTTTACTCCCAACTTGCGCAGTCTGCTAAAATGAAACACGTAATTGAGAGAGCACCCAAGTTGGAAGTAAAGTTTGTAGATTGGAGAATAGGGGAAGAAAAGGAAATGTTGATTCGTAGGGCAGCCGTGTGACTAAAAGTAATAGAACCGTTCAGTAGTATGAAGTTTGCATTGTTCCGTTGATGTTGAAGTTTCACTTCAGACATGCGTGTTTTTCACATGTTTATTTCTTTTGTTCACACACATTTCAGCCATCCAGAAACTACGATATCCAGAGGTGTCCAACGCGTGAGCAACGGTGTAAATAACTGTCACTCGTCAATCCCCTCTCTTGCCACCTTTGATGCGTTCATGCGTATTCAGACGAAGCTTGTGGCGAAACAAGAAGAAAATTCTCGGTGAAGCGCTCGGAGAAGGGAAAGAGAGAAGAAGCACGCCAACCTTGCGTTGGATAGCTCTGAGTCGTTATGGAATCGGGAAAGAGTTTTTCTTACCAAAATTCCGAGAATTACAAGGGGATGGTGGTTTTGGTGGTGGACGGAGGGGAAGCAAACCCGCACCACCTTCAGCTTGCTTACAGCTCAGCTGCTCCTCTCCCTTTCTCATGCGAGCGCTCAAGACGACTCTCTCTCTCTCTCTCTCTTTCTCATACACAAACGCAGACTTATATATACGATAGCTCTATCATTTTAGCAAAACAACTAGCCCGTGAGAACTTGTAAATAAAAATTCGACAAGGGTTATACACATCTGCCGCGTGTATCAGGAAACACAATTTTTTCTGTGGAACTAATTTTTTCTCGGTTGAAAATTAAACTTTGTTGTTTGAAAACTAATTTCTGTTTAGGTGAAAATTCATCTACTTGTTTGAAATTTTACGTAGTGCGATAAAAATTTATTTGTTTTACAAAATGAACCTACTTGTTTGAGAATGATTTTTCTTAGTTGCAAATTCAGCGGCTGTTCTCGGGAATATTCATACATTTTTTCAAATTATAAGAGTAAAATCTTTTATCAATTTTTCAGTTCTTGAATTTAGATATGTGACAAAACTAGGATCAATAGCATTATCTTATCGGAATTTATAATTGGTCTGAAAATTTATCTCTCTAATTGAAAGGTGAACAATTTCTTTGCTGATTTATATGATTTGTAATTAATTCATCCTTTGGAGTAATAAATCAATCTTCTTGAATGAAAACTTATTTTTCGGTTAAAAATTCAACTATTTATTCGAGAATAACATTTTTTCGTTGAAACATCATATTTTGGGTTGAAAACTCAGGAATTTTATCTTCTTGGTTTCAAAATCCTCCTCTCAAGAAAAAAAATTTGTCTCTTCAGCTCCAGAATCAATGAAATTTGTGAAAAATGTATAGTGATGCCTATCGAAAAGTTTAATTTGTTAATTTTTTCTGTTTATTTCAACTGGTTGAAAATTCCTTTCTTGTTTGTCAATAAGTAATTATTAAAGAGGAAATCGAACTTTTCCATTTTTGAATAAAAACTTCTATTACTTAGTTGAAAATTTAACTCTTTAGTTGAAAGTTCATTTATTTTTTTAAGACCTCGTCTTTAGATCGCAAATAAATCTTGTTAGTTGAATAAATATCTTTGTGAAATTTTTTTCACTCTAGAAAAATTCCCTGCTCCCCCAATGTTTCTATCATCGGAGGAAGAAAATTCCTAATTTTTTCGTCAAAATCCAGATACCAAAACTCAAAATCCCGTTCAATCAACATGGGAAAATTTTGGATTCTCGAAAAATTGAATTCATACTCAAGAGTTTGACAAAAACGTGTCAAAATTTTTGAAGACTGAAGAAAAGTGTCTACCAGATAATATAACTAATTCAAACAATTATTAATTCACAATAAATGTTGACATTATTCGTATTTTCTGATTGAAATTTTATAGTTGATAAATTGTTTGGAGTAATAAATTTCATCTTAAACATTATTTAATTGTTTCAACAGTTAATTTTTTTTGATTTTCAAGAATAAAGCCCGAGATATACCCTTTTTCCTCGACTGGTTATCCTATGCTATTTTTTGTTGAAAAATGACATAATAATGATACATTTCTATTAATGTTTAAAAAATTCCAATTGGTTGAACGATTTCCATTCGCCCTAGCAGTTTCCTTTCTGATAACTTGAATAATGATATAGAATAGAATTCGTATAATTAATTCCTGGGACATTATGGTGTGAAGAAGGAATGTATCAACAATTTTTAAGGTTTTGAACAAATGTAATTTGTTCAAATAATTATTTTCCCAAAAAAGATTTGAAATCATATTTTCCGATTTAAAAAGGATATTGAATGACTTTGAGGAGTGAGTAATTATGTTGAAAACGTTATGTCATTGTTCAAACAACTTTTATTCGTCTAACCAGCAAGTGAGCTCGACATTTATACAAATTTCTAAATGCCATAATGATACACAATCTAGATCCATTTCACATACAGTCTGATAACAACGCTGATTACAAAACATAATTTTTTTGAAGAGAATAATTTCTTTCTGATATCTGGAAACTGTTTTCTATATTCTCTTGCTACTTTTATTAGGTAATTTTATTGATTCCTATTTCTTGTTATCAAGCCTTACAAAAAATCTTCGTTCTGTATTATTCTGATGCGTTTCCGAAGAAAGATGTTGAAATTCCAAACCGAGGAAAAATATCATCCCATTCTCCTAAAGTTATTGGTTTAAAACTGCTGGAGTAAAGAAAAATTATTTAAGCAACAAGAAACCTTTCAAGCATTAGGAAAAGTGTTAAAAAATGATGTATTTATTTAACTAAGGATAGAAAAGGTACCGATTCGAAAAAAGTGGACATCTCTGGCTCAATTATTAAAAAAATTCTGGGAAAAAAAACAATTATTGGGTGCCTAAAATTTAAATAATGTTTTTATAAATGTTACTACTATCAAGTTGGGAAAAATTGCGTAAAGAACATATTCTATGCAAATTATGCGGGATTGTTTGTTTGTAGTAATTAATTACGTGGCCTCGTCTAATTGACGTCACACTCTTTCACCAGGAGAGAGGGGTTCTATGCTTCTCGATTTAAAGGTTAAGATCATTTCAAATATCATCGAGGAAAAAAAACAGTTAACCCTGAAAAATGAAAAGTGCTGCGGCTTAATTTGATCTTCCGTTTAATATCAAAATGATGCAATGTTTACGGAACGTGGGTATTATTTAAAGTTTTGCAAACACGGTTGACATCCGGAACAACTCTTTTTATTGTAATGGATGATAGTGAAAGCTTTGAATCTATTATTGAAAGACTCCACGGGGAGAGTTTTCTCACCAAAACTTACACTTTTAGAAAGGTCAGGTCTTCTCAAGCTGGTAACCCTCAATTCTGAGGGTTATTGGAATCTGGCCTACGTCACTCTTAACAAAACTCGAACTAATAATTTCGACAGTTGTTGGGCGCCAGGCGCGCGTGCGCCAGCCGGACACTCAAAACTCAAACCAAAAATACGTGATAGTGACGCGGGCCAGACTTTTGCCCGACACTGCTCAGCCCTCCTCGGAGTAGAGGTAGAGGGGATGGACCAGCCAGTTCGGAGATCAAAGCAAGTTCATGTAGAGAATCTCCCTCGTAAATAAAATATGACTGTTTCCAAATTGTATACAGGGGTTTCTTTATTTGCTATTTTAGAACATTACGATGGCCGATATCTAAATTGGGGGGGGGGGGGTCACTTTTAGTGGAATCACATGGCAGAGGCCATGTGTCCAGAATTATTGTTGAGCAATGAATTAGAAAGAATGAAAAATGGTGGGGTTAGACAATAAGGGACAACCTTACTTAGCATACGAGGGCGCGAACGAACCGCCGACACTCCAGGGCAGATAGATACTACAAGACAAATTATTAGTTATTCACATGACTACAGGAATTCGGGAGCTACCATTTTTGATACATTTGAGAAATACGGCACACGAAGGCGGTCGGTAAAGAGATACAAACTCGGGACAATCTTATACAGTGGTGCAAAATTTTGAAAGGACAAAAAGGGCTAATTTTGGGGTTCGGGAGGCCAAAAGGACCCTGATTATTCCACAATGGTGACACAACTCAGTCAAGAAATTCACGAGGTTCCTGGAAACCCGCGAGGTTCCACGTGGTTAGGCGGCAAAATCCATTATCAGGGTCAATATTATATTGAAGAAAAAGCGTGATCACGGGAATGTCTTCGGACTTCCACTTACACAATTATAACTGACCTTCCCTCTGCACAAAACTGATTTCAACGATGACTATACTGCAGGGCGAAAGAGAACGTGGCAAATAGAGATTCGAGCGCGTCGTCCCGACTCCTTTGGGCAGGCCTCCAGTGGCTCGCGCTGATTGACTGCTTCCGTCGCGCTGCCGTTGGATTGGTGGGTCCGCGCTGCTGGCCTTCTCTGCTTTCGTCACGCCACTAATGTGCAGGAGCGGCTTCGTACAAGGAGCCTGTGACCAGACCTGATTCTCATCCCATCGCGGGAGTCTTGAAGTCGATCTGGAGTTTCGCATCCAGTGCCTTAGCGTCGAGGGCCCCAAAAAGGGTTGTGAGAGCGATTCCTCCTTCAGGAGACTTTGACGTGGACAAGGGTTTCGCTCCTAGGCGAATAAGTCATTCCCAAGGCTCAAGGAAGTCTAGACTCCGTCCCTGGCTTTGGAGACATGCGATGAAATCACGACAGATTCCGGGATAGTTGGAGACAGAAAACGGACAGGCGGGAACCAGATTCAGCTTGAATCTCGATTCTTAAGTTAGAGAAAGACAGCGAACAGGATCCTAGTTCTCTATAGGCCTCTAGAGTTCCAGAAATTCCTCGATGTCCCTCGTTGAATGTTATCGAAGCAAGGTCGCAAACGAAAAAAAATACAAACAAAACGCATGAGCCCTCAAATCCTTAAAATTACCCTAAAAAATGCCCTTGGGGTGTTTTGCTCTTTTTTAGTAATTCTAAAGCAATTGAGTAATTATTGCATGTTATTTCCAGTGTTATTTATAACTTCTTTGGCAGCATCTAATAAAGCTGAATTCAAATAGTCAAATCTTCGAATATTTGAAAGACTTTTATTTTCGTGAATTAGTGCTTTAAATGTAAGATAAAAATGTTGCCATTTTTCGTTACTACTGTCAAAGGTTTATAAATTCAGGAGTGGGAATTTCACAGACTGATTAAGACTCAGATCGGCATTAAAATTATAGGAGTTTACAGGATTATCATTAGTGTAAGTCACTATTTGTTTTGGATTCAAGATTCCTATGATTTTGTTTGCCTTAGTTACGACTGAGAAGTACGATTCTTCAGATTGCTGACATTCCGACAATTGTTCTGTTATAAATTCTTCTGTTTCCTCTAATATTTCTATTCTCCTTCGAATATCTTCAAATTTATAAGAAACTTCTTGTAATTTCGTAAGTCGAATCGGGATTTGTTCAGCATTTTGAGCATTTGTAACAATATTATTTAAAACTTTTTGCAATCTAGTTAGATTCACTTTTTCTATTTTTCTCTATTTTTCGAGTTTATTCAATTCTCCTTCCATTGCTGAATTTTATTTTGTTTCCTCTTCCTTTAATATCCGAACGATTTACGGTTCGTGAATCAAATCTTAAACATAACCTAAGTAACGCTATTACTTTTGGAATAGAATGTACTCACGCTCCGCTCATTCTATGAATACATATAATTCTGTTTACGAACTGATAATGTTGGCGAGGCGATGTTTCTAGATTTTCGATGTTGGCTGAGATTCGAAATTGGCGATTGATAATCAGCTGCTTCCTCGACTAGGCCTCCTTTCTTCAAAATTTCTATTTCCAATATTCCGTCAATTCTTAGAATTTTTAACCTCGTACTTTTAATTGTTTGAAATCACGAGATCAATATCGTTGCTGGAATTTTCATTTTTCTTGGATTTTTTTGCACTTCACAGTTCACATTAAGTGTATTAATCAAACCTTGAACTCTGCTTTTCTGTTTCAAAAGCGCCTACTTTGCGTATTTCTTATATTACAGCCAATTTGTACTGTGACGTCTTTGTTGAATCATTGTTCTGATGCGTATGACACGAAGGATTCTTTGAAGTGTTACATAGGTCGTATTTACGTTCATTTGCGAAATTTCATCCGACTCGAAGGACCCTCTTGTTTGTGAATAATGACTGTATACCTTTTCATTTCGCTTAATTTACTTTATTCCCACGGAATAAACACATTTGTTGCTTTGCTGATGCATGACACAGTTTTTACATATATATTCTCATAATATCTGTCAGCGCCTCAAGCGTTCGTATTCGCAACTCACATAAATTCTAAATCAAAGAGCGAGGAATATCTGCGCGAACATAAGCAATAGAAAACGCCATTATAACAATAATAGCGATGATTGATATAATTCAAATCCGACTTTATATATAAGAAAAACACAGCCTTAAATCTCAGTTTTAAGTCAGTTCTGTATGAGTGGATTGCAATGTCTACGAAACGTCTGCAATATTCCAAATTTTTCATACACAATTGAGACCCGAAGAAACTCCTTCTATTAATATTGGAAACGGAAAAACTCTACTCAACACTGTAAAAACAAAGTGCGAATGAAGCACTCGCTTCAGGGTACCATTTACCTGCAACAGAAATTACCCTTAGTAGTATACATGCTACCAAGTTGAGCAGTGTGTGATTCGACAACCATTTAGGGGACGGAGTTCTATTTTGACAACTTTGTCGATTATACGCCATTGTCTGTAGATTTTGCAAGGTGCGTTATGTGCACCTTGTAATATTAGGCCACAACTCTATACATGCAGGTCTGCATGCATGCAGAGCAGACGATCTTTTCACGTGGTGTATTACATGACCACTCAACTGTATTATACCCTAGATAGAAGACAGCATGTCATTTCAGATTGAGCCGCGAATATTTTTCAATGCCAAGTAATGCACGCTGTCCTAAATCGGCATGTTAACATAATCAGCTGACTCTGGGATATACTCCAATTCACGGCTCCAACTCGGCCCGCATTTGTGACGTCATCCACTATTCAGAGTATAATACAGATCAGTGTCTGGGGGCCCTCTATTATGTGGGAATAAATATGCTGCCATCTTGGTTGCAAAACCTATAAGGAAAATAATATCACACACCCACATATCTTTTACCCTTACTTGGCGCATATGTTTTTGAACTGGGATAGCCGCTTGCATATACACACTTGATACAGGGCCCTTGTTTTACATAAGTCAGGGTGTCTAGCGATTTGTTTTAAAGGAATTCTCTGAGTTTTTCAGGTTTCCCAGAGCCTTTTGAACAAAATTCTAGGTGTTCCAGGAACTTTAATCAGAGACGATACACGGTTCAGTAGAATTATTAATATTTATATGGCATATGATTATAGCTTATTTATGGATTTCAAATTAACAATAAACGTGAATCAAGATATAAATAATAGAAACATGATTACGAGATCTGGGAAAAGTTAAAGATCAAAACATGAAACTAAGATTTCAAATCTAAAATTTCTTTCTCAACATTTTCTATGTGTTTCAGGGCATCATCCATGATTTTTCCCTTTTTGATTTCCAACTCTTGTACTTCGATTTCTTTTCTTTTCTTATTTCTTGTATTTTCTTCTGCTTTTTCATAATTTCTTCTAGCTTCATTCAATGATTCTTTTGCACCACAAAAGAGAATTTCTAACACACTGAATCAACTTTTTAATAACTGTAAAGTCTTGTAGTGTCCTATTTGTTGCTAAGATGGCTATCCCTTGAAGTTTCAAAATGCTTATCCATGAATGATCTAGTCTACTCTCATCTTTCCCTGAAAATCTGTGGTATTTCCTCGTGCTCTTTCATAATTGTCTAGAAATATGTAGATTTCTAGTTAATTTTCCTAAAGTTCTATAAAAACTTGTAGAAACCTCGTGAATACTGTAAAAAGCTGGAGGAAATCTCTCTAATTGTTGAGAATTTTTTTGAAATCTTTGCAATCCTGTTTAATTCTCGAGGAATTCTATTGAAACCTGTGAAATCCAAATTTCGCAGAATTCTCTTAAGTCCTTGTAAAATTCTCTAGGAATATGTGAAATCATCCGCAACCCTGGGAATCCTTATAAGATCTGTAGAATTTTGTGTTCTTCTGGAATTTCGTTTCAGTTCTTGTCGAATTTCGTTGAAATGTGTATAATCTTTCCGAATTCTCTAGGAAGCTATGAATACTATCCGCACAAGTTTCTCCTATTTCTTTATAGAATTTTGTAGATTTTTGGAAACTAAAGGGACTTCTACAGTATTAACGAGTATTTCGCATAAATTGAGAGAATTGAGGACTTCCACATAAAATCAAGGTGATTCCAAAATTTTCTAAAAACGTGCTGAAACTAGAGGGACTTCTGCAAATTCAACGGTATCCACGAGCCTCTTACAGACTTCAAGAGCATTTCACAGATTTCTGAAGAGGTCTACAGGAATTTAAAATAATTTTGAAGATTCTTGCAAAACTACTAGAATTCGAGAGACTTACATAGAATTCAAAAGTATTCACGAGCCTTTCACAGACTTGAGGATAATTCCACAAATTTTTTGAGAATTTCGCAAGAGTTTACGGGAATTTCACAGACTTTCGGAAAATCCTCTGAAGCTGAAGGGGCTTGTCCAGGTTAAAAAGTATTTATAAGTCTTCTACAGTATTTAAGGGAATGACATATATTTCTGAAGAGTTCTAGAGAATTGACGAGCATTTTACACTTTTCTAGACAATTCTATAAAAATCCACGTGAATTTCACGGATTTCTGGAGAGTTTTACAAGAGTTCACGGGGATTCAAGAGTATTCACGAGCTT
>WSXT02219183.1:0-17074 GCA_011762715.2 Neuroterus valhalla | reverse complement strand
ATTGATATTTCTTGGATAAATAATCGCGGACTGGCGTGGGTCAGCGAGGGAAGGACGCTACTTTGAATAAGAATCAGGAAAATAAAGGATATCACCCTTTTAATATAAGACAAGAGGCTCTCATACCTCATCAGGCCAAACCCAAACCCAATTGAAGACAGCAGCACCCACCGGACTCTCAAACGCCCGGAGACACCGCAACGGACGCTCCAAAAAGGTAGTGAAGCTCAAATCCCCGGCCGCCTGCCGCCGAGCGCCGACTAAGAACAGCTTGCAGGTAGGAGGCAGAACCGATACTGACTGCTGGAGAGAAGCGAGCACTAGCCCTGGGTGAGAGAGCACGCGAACGCCGGCCTCCCTGCTTCTGTCGGCTGATACGGGGAAAACTTGAAACTAGAGGGAACCTGTGGAGGACAGAAAACCCGCGAAACCGCAGCTGCAAATCGGATCCGAATTCGACTACGACGGGAACCAGCAGCAGCAAATAAATTATAAACAAACAGGAAACAATTAACTGCATCGCAGATAATTTGTCTCTTCTTTTTCGATATTTATCATTGTTTTTAAAATTCTTCTTTCTTGTGGAACATCAACGCCGATTTTTTCAGGAATAGGTCACTTTGCAAATGATTATGGTAGTTGAATCAACCACCTTTCAAGGTTAGTGTTTCAATAATATTGAACATTACTAATAAATTATTTGTATTTGCGCAGATTTTACATCAGGACTTCACATCAGAATAAAACGTCTGCTTGATAGAAGACAGCATGGGGACAGACCAGTGGTACTTGAAAAAATTTCCTATATTGTCAGTATTCATGAGGATGGAACTAGTGTATGTGCAGGCAGTATAATATCACCTAATGTTATCATAACTGCAGCTCACTGTGTTTTTGAGGCATATGTTAAACGGGTCATTTTATCAAATTCAAATTTGATAAATGGAGGAATAGAACACATAATAGTAAGGAAATTCATACACCCAAATTACCGACCAGATTGGCATTCGCATGATATCGCCCTGCTTATCATTGTTCCACTTATCAATTTTTTAAGTTCACACAATCGACCAATAGAATTGTATCATGGCCCCTAGCAAAGAACGCCTATGGTGTGTTCAGTGGCTGGGGTTGCGACCGTGTAATTGAGTGAGTTATTGCAAATACTTGCACATTATTAATTACTCATTATAATTTCTATGGACAGCGAATACTATTTCTAACATTCTTGTTTCAGGAATAAAATGTTACGTCCTTGCGAATTAAGATCAATTACTGTACCCATCATCAACCAAATAGAGTGTCAAAGATTGTACGAGAAGCTCGACAAAATAACGGATCAAGTATTTTGTACTTTCGATAGATTTAAGAGAAAAGTTGGAAGTTTTGGCGATTTTGGTGGACCTTTAGCTATCAATGGTCGTTTAGCTGGTGTTATGTCTTATAGTGAATCGACCACAGTTCCATCATTTTATGAAGTTTTTACAAATTTGTCGCATCCCTTATACAGAGATTGGATCCTTCCTCAATCAAAATTGATTCTGTCAACTATGAAATCAACTTGACCTTTCCTTTAGTTAAGAACAGCTTCGAGAACTCTCTGCGTAGCTTCTTCAGCTTCAAGCCAAAACAAACTTCCAAAATCGGTTGGAACTTGTTCTATCCTGTTTAACTAATCTTCCGTAAATATCCAGTATTAGCCCACAGAACCCAAGCGCCTGTCTTACTAGATGAGTTGCGAAACATGATTTATTCTCGTAAGTCCATAAAACCTAATTTCTGCAAAAGTCCTTTGTTATAACGATGGGTAATAAATGCTGCAGTCTCTCGAAAACAATAAATTCGTAATTTCTAACCATAATTTATTTATCCTCACGATTGGAAGAGGCAAAATTTACATTGTCGATTCCAGTAGTCATTATATCAAAGATCGTCACGCACAAATATTTGGCGAAAGATGGAAAAAAACATTCATACCTTATTCTTGATTTTCTGTGGTATTTTTTCTCGTGTAATTGATATCTCAGGAGAGACTAGTAAGTATGATATGTTGAATAAATATATTATTTTCATTGAATTCCTATTAGATGACAACTTCAATCATTCAATTCAAATTATCAGATCTCCATTCTCGTAGGAAGCGTTTGATCAATAAAATTCCATCTGGAAATAGGCCAGTGACAATTGAACAAGTTCCCTATATAGTGAAAATACTGAGAGATCAAAAGATTGCTTGTGGAGGTAGCATTCTATCGCCTAGTAATATTTTAACTGCTGCTCACTGTGTCCATGCTACTAACAGGACGTACAGTGTCTTAACTGGTTCACACTTCAGGAATCGTGGAGTGCGTCATGAGATAATTATGAAAATAGTACATCCATATTATAAATTCCATTCGAATGGAAACGATCTTGCTATACTCGTTATTTCTCCGCCGATTGATGTGGCCCATTCGCCTAATCGAAAGATAAACTTGTATAAAGGACTTCTACCACCGAATGCTAGTGTGATTTTCAGTGGATGGGGGTGTCACAAGATACGCCTGTAAGATATTATTGACCGATTGAGCTACAATTTAATTTGGAAAATATTCCTTCAATTTTACTTTCCCTCATGTTTTCCATTCGAAGACGATGACTTCTTATTTGAATGTTGTGCCTATCATTGTGCAGTGACATCTGAATCTGATTTACCCACAAAGATGGAAACATTAGGGATGGTATGATTTCGGGAATATTCATGAACAGCATAAGATTGATGAAGTTTAACTCCAATAAAGTATGTCCTTCGCAAACTAAAATATCGCTTATCTCCATTTTAGGGGCATCGAATTATATCCTAGCCAATTGCGATCAACGTCACTGCCGACGATCAGTCAACGTGAATGTCAAAGTTTCTACAAAAGCCCGTTGGATATTGTTTATAACACTGATATTTGTACTTTTGACAAAAGTAGAAGAAAAGGCCTGTGCGTTGGTGATTCAGGAGGTCCTTTAGTTTTCAATGATCAACTAATTGGCGTCTCGTCTTGGGGTAGTTTAACCCAAGATCAAAAGTATCCTGATGTGTTCATAAATGTGGCTCATCCGGCATATAGAAGATGGATTGTATCAAATATTCAGCATGTATTCTAAAAAGTGATATCAAGAATCGAATCATCCAAATCTAGAGATGAGACTAATTTGGTAGATTAGGTTAATCTTCAAAAAACTGAGAAAAAATATGCGCCGATAGAAGCCTACATCACCAGCAATCAATAAATATACATTCGAAAAATGTTGAGATGCATAGTATTGTTTTATTCAGATTAGGATGACAATTACATCTAACCTCCTCACTTCTCAACATTATCACTACATATCTTGTCCCTGGACTGTTATACCCACTTTGCGATACACCTACTTCCTGATCCTATACTTTTTGCTCATCCTATATTTGTCTACCCACAGTCTATATATCCCCTATTGCTTTGATTCTTACAATTCAACCCCATCACCCTCTCCTCCTGTACATCCTTCTCATCCAATCATCTTTCTTCTTCTCCTGAGGATACCAAATTCACGCTGCACTTGAATTTTAATGTTAACTGCATCTTCCTAATTATTCCTTTTCATTTGCATCCAATACAGACTAAAATATACGTAAACTTCGAGATCAAAAACTAACAAATTCATGTCCTTAGCGTTGAATAGTTGCAAACAGCTGTGGAGAACTTGGCCTTAAAACAACGACAATGCTTACAAAACACACCTCCTCTTCATGACAACTCAGAAGTCTAGGAACGCTTATCAAAGAACTTCAGAGCCCTGGGTTTGCGGTTTCGACGCCGTGCCTCGGTATCCTTTTGCTGCAGGTGGCTTGCCTTTAAAACAATTTCTACTATACAAAGATGTACGCTGCATTCTCAGCAGCGTGATAACTTTGTGCATCGGGCTCGTCTGCCTTCTGCAGTTCTGCACCTTAGCTTGAGTTCGAATTACCTTACAATTCAGTAAGGCTTTTCTCTAGGTGCTGCTGCTTTTTGGAACGCAGTACGCCTTGATGTGCCCGGAAGAGATCAGTCCAGGGATAGTGCTGCTCAGCTTCGCAGAGCAGCAGTGCGGATCACTTGTGCTATTCACGGACACTCGTCCCTCTTTCCCGCATCTTCAGCAACATGCCTTCCTACTGCATCCAGTGCAGGCTGCTGCCAAGTACCAAAGCCTCAGCAGCGATAACATCCTGTGAGATTCGTCTCTCTACGAACGCTGCAGGACATCTGCGCAATTTTTGTGTGCTCCGTGCGGATCGGCCTTGTGGCCAGCTCTGGGTTCAGATCGACGTTTCATTTGGAGCGCTTCAGGTAGAGCTTGCTCCTGGATCTGTTTCTTCCATATCTCTACGAACGCCGCAGGACACCTGCGCAATCTTGGTGTGCTCCGTGCGAATCAGACAAGTGGCCAGCTCTGCGTTCAGCTCGACGTTTCATTGGGAGCGCTTCAGGTAGAGCTTGCTTCTGGATCTGTTTCTTTCGTCTCTCTACGAACGCCGCAGGACACCTGCGCCATTTCGGCGTGCTCCGTGCGGATCGGCCTTGTGATCAGCTCTGCGTTTAGCTCGTCGTTCCATTGGTAGCGCTTCAGATAGAGCTTGCTCTCGTGCCTGTTTCTTCCGTCTCTCTACGAAAGCCGCAGGACACCTGCGCAATTTTGGTGTGCTCCGTGCGGATCGGCCATGTGGCCAGCTCTGGGTTTAGCTCGACGTTTCATTGGGAGCGCTTCAGGAAGCGCTTGCTCCTGGACTTGTTTCTTCCGTCTCTCTAGGGGCTGTCCATAAATCACGTAAGACGTTTTTCTTTTGTTTACATCGCTGTGTCTCTTTTGGCTTCGAGGCATTTTTATCTTCTCCTTTATTCAAACAAGAGAAAAGCGTCTTACGTAATTTATGGACAGCCCCCTACGAACGCCACAGGACACATGCGCAATTTTGGTGTGCTCCGTGCGGATCGGCCTTGTAGCCAGCTCTGCGTTCATCTCGGCGTTTCATTGGGAGCGCTTCAGGAAGAGCTTGCTCCTGGATCTTTTCCTTCTTTGGTGAACTTTCGGCGGGCTCATATTTCCTGGAAGATCTTGTAACTGAAGGTATAGTTACTTACACTTGAAACCTCAACTTTTTTGTCGCTGGTCTTGAATCGCCTGCAGTGGCGACATTCTTTCACTTGGCAGTCTCTTCCCCCACACAGATCTTTTTCTTGAGATGGGGACCCAGATGTTTGACAAAAGAACCTATTCATCTTCGCATGTGCTATTCTGGTCTTCATATCAAGGAACATGTTTCCATTTGTCTGACGAAACTCATCCATTCATGTCGTCCTACATCAATGTACCACACTAAATGTGTTATACCTTTCGCTTTCGGGCATACAACCCCAATTATATTCACCTCTTTCCTTCATACATCCGCTTCTATTTCATATATTTTCTCTTTTACCATGCATCTCATTCCATACATTATACTCCTTCATGTTCATCAGTTGAATTCTTATCCTATAGATTCCCTTTCCGAACATCTTATGTAAGAGCCTAACGATGTGTAAGGGGGTGAAGGGAAAGTTTATTACATCTATATGGTAGGAGAAAAATTGTATAATAGAAGGAGACGGTGCATCAAAACAGAAGGAGCATAATATAATGTAGAAATGATAGTTCTTAAAAAATGAGATGAACGATCAAGTTTAATGTTTTCTTGACTCAGCTTGCACAAATGCACTGCTAGAAGAAGATCCTCTTCTTATCAAGGGGGGGAACTCGTCCACGTGTTTGTATTTTGTATTTATGCAAAAAAGTTCCTAAGGCTAGTTAGCCCTCTAAGGAACAGGTAGTACATATTCTATATATAGCTGTGAAACAGTGTTCGGTTCAGAGAATATAAGTAAACAGAAAGAATAATCAACCTCATGTAACATACATATATTGTATTTGATACATAAGTCTCACCAATGAGTGATTTTAAGTGTCAGATTCAAAGAATTTAATAAATAGCAAAACAGAAGTTTTCTAAAGTGGTACAGTGAGGATGCATTTCTAATTGTTGTAGGCAATTAATTCCAAAGGCGTGCGCAACGAATAATAAACGACCTTTGCATTTTACAAGTAAAAATATATGTGAGAGAAGATAGGAAAGATATTAAAATAAATCAGGTTGAAAAATAACGTACAAGGGTAGTACGCACCCTTGTGATATTAACGAGAAGTGCATAATTTTGAAGAGGGAAAGTTTTATGAGTTAGTGAGAGAAGTATGAGTAGAGTTTCTTATTATTATTTTTTTTTAATTTCATTTAAAAAGAGTAAAAACGGAGAAATGCTCATGCACTAACCACATTCGAACCTTGGGGACCACGAGCCCGATATACGCACTTCACATAATTACACACAAAGTTTACATATACGTGAAGTGCACTCACGAGCGCATAGTCCACAAGAGAAGGAGGTGAGTGTGGGACTTACCGAACGGCACCTACTCACTAAACCTTTAACTCCTTTTTCCTGCCAACCCATTTCCCTGGAACCGCTTTCGCATTACTTCAGGAAAATGGGTGAAAAGTCCGATACGCCGAGCTTCGGCTTTCCTGCTATTTTTCCGTCTGCTTGCCTCTCATAACTCCTGCGTTCGACCCAACCAAGATGTACGCATCGTCCTCAGCAGCACGACAATGTCGCGCAACAGGCTCGTCGGCCTTCGACATCTTGGTCGGGTCTTATCGCCTAGTACCTCGAGGCTTCAAATTCGGCGTTGCCTTTTGGGACGGACTACACCTGCGCCTGCCGCGGCACAGGGGTAACAGAGCGAGTACTTTCGCACTCCGCGGACCTGTGTCTCTCTGTTTGCCGCACGTCCAGCAGCACGTGTACCTGTCCGGACCGGTGCAGCCCGCTGCCATATGGCCGTAGCCATGACAGCGGTAGCACCGGGTTACCTCAACCTTCCTTCTGACGTGACAGGACACCCATCCAACTTTAAGATGTCCTGTGTATAGAAGCCTTGCGGCCAAATCCTCATCCATTTCGACGAAGGCCTCTAGGAAACCCCTAAAATCCTTTCTCTTTAAATTAATCTTCATAGCATCACCGGAAAGCTTCCGAATCGCCTCTCCGACGTCTTTACCTTCAGTAAGCTCGTTGAGGTCGAGCACCTCGACCTCGGCACGAGGGCGAGCTCACGAACCTTAGCCTTTACACCAACTGCTTTCTCGATGGCAGCGGACAGTTTGGTTCTGTCCCCTGCCTCATTTTCCACTTCAATGAGGATGTTTCCATTCCGCGTTTTGCGGACACAGATGATTTTGACGCCAAGGGTGTCCAGCTCCACCGTCCTCCTAATGTTACGGAGGACTCGGGCATAGCTCAAACCCTCGGACGCTTGATAAGAACCTCCTTGGGACGAGCTCGCTCATGGACCTCCTTCTTCATCACCTTTTTCTTCGGAGCAGATGATGCCTCGATTTGAGAACTTGAGGCCGTAGGTACAAGTATCTGACCTCGAGTCTTCACCTTCTTCAGCGCAGGTTTGCCCGCTCTGGAGTCCGGGGTAGTCGCGGTGGATTCTCTCATTCTCTTCCCTTGGGTTGAGAAGAGAGATTTTCCAGCGTCTCCGTCCGTCTGAGTCCCCTGCTCCGATTCCTGAGGTGCAGAACCAGCAGAAGCTCACAATACTGCGACTTCCTTCTCCTTCCGCTTATCCTCAACTATCTTCCTGCTAAGAAAATATTTGTATGAGGCTTCATAACTTAACTTCCATTCGCGGTCATACCTCATTTTCTGTAGGGTGCCATCTAATTGAGATTCATGAGCTCTTTTACTCTATACTCTTCCACGCCGTCCGTGTACTGCCTTGCTTGAGATTTGGCAAGGGATCTTGTCCTCTGCTCAGCTTCCGTCTCCGCAACTTCCATTTCCAGCTCCTCCTCAGCAAATCGGCCTCCTCAACGTTTCCTCGGTCCTCCCCAAAATCTTTGGGACACCAGCCACCGGGGCTTGCACCTAATCGAAACTGGCGGAGAGATTTTTACTCCCTTGGGGTAATTTGTTTTTGAAGAAACTCGCTCATCATTGATTTGTTAATCGGGGTATCTTCCCCTATCTGGTTAATGTCCATCCCGGGTATTTGATTTCCCCAGGACCACCCATATCTGGGAGCATCCCCGCATCCGCAACCTGGGGAGGCGCCCGATGGGAGACCAGCAACGCCAGACGGGTGAGAGTAGAGTATGAGATGAGTGAAGCGCATGGGTATGGTATTGCATCCCCTCACTTTACTTACCGACAATATTTTCTCGTACTCCCACCCATCTCAGATGCCCTTATATATATTCATAGGTAATATGAGAAGGAAAACGGGATAAATTTGAGATGTTATGGTTCAGATTTAATAAAGCGGCGAATGTACAGAATTTGGGGGGCAAATGTTGAGTTAGGGATTAGGAGTATTGAGGTGCATAGGGGACGCAAATAATCGCGTGTAAAGAGAGGGAACATAAAGTCGAGGAGGGGTACATGGTTTTGAAGAAAGACATATTGTTCGAGATGAGGTACGACTTTATTGATGACAGGACAGAGTAGGCAGGATGCAGATTTACAGAGAGTCAGTTTTGTAGTTTCCTACCCGTTTTTACATTTTTTTACTATCAGGAATCCAAAAATTCTATGCGACACTATCAATCCCTTCGCAAACAAACAAATATAGTTGAATCTAATGTTTTTGAACACATCGAAATACGGGCAGAAACATCGCAAGAACAAAGGTCTTTACTTAAATGATCTCCTTTTCGACAATTATAGCTTAGGATAAGTTGCTAAGGAGTACATAACACCTTTAGGTTTCCATAAATAGCCGAAGCCTGGAGGTGTGAAAATAAAAAAGTATACCATACTTGTGGGAGTTGGAGAGCTAGATAAACGCGGTCAATGATTGAAAAAAATATATATTGAAGTAAATGATCGCAAGAATTTAATAGTCTGCTCCTTACATTTCGATGAATTTGATTACTGGTTTTCAGGTTGACACAATAATGAATTATAATTGATTTCTGGATTGTGCGTGTAGTTTTGACGCAGTTAAATAAACTATGAAAGTCCAAGAATACCATTTTCTATACTGAAAAATTCATTTGTTATCACACTACTCCTGCTACTTAAGAACATTGAATAAGCGAACTCTGAATTTTTGTGGCGATGCCAATGCACTGTCACAGCAGACAACATGTCTGCGCAGGAGATGGCAGATAAATTCCAATTTCGCGCCGGAAATTTTATGATTATGCATAACTCCGGAATTTATGAAACATTCACGGGTCATACATGCGATTCTTCAACTCTCTTCTATAAGTGAATAAGAAAGAATTCCGCGATTGATAACACACAAAGCCGTAATTTGGGGCAAAAGTTCAACAAGACCATCCGAAAATGAGGGCGGTTTGACATCTCGAGCACCAGATATTCACTGTTGCCCCATCAACGACATGTTACTGACCAAAAATTGGTATCACTCGCATACTCACACGATACCGCATGATACACGATGATATATGCAATATTGCCGGTAAAGTAGTGCTCGCAATCAATAAATAGTAAGACAATATAAAATTGAATGATTTCTGCGTGAACAAATATTGAAATTGTTTTTCCAGATGATTGTTTACAATTTTATATAGTTTATAACAAAAGAGGACAAAATAGTTTCTAGTAGATGGAAACGTTTGGTAATTTAGAAATTTACCAAGTTCGAAATCTAGAACTTCAGAAAATATATAAATTCATTTATCCATTTGATCTCCTTCAAGTTTGCAAAAAATAAAACTATTTAAAACTTGTCAACCTATAAATGGATAAATTGAGTACTTTATCCATTTTTTCAATCTCTAATATAAATAAACATGCAATTTTCAAAAAAATTACAAAGTTGATCAGAATATTGTAAACTTTGGAGAATTGCAAATCACCTGGAAAAAAAATTTCAATATTTATTTATTGCGAGAGCTACTTTATTTATAAATCAGCTATCTTTCAAAATACTTTTTCGAAAATTAAAAAAAAATGTGCAGACCAATTTCAAACTCCACCAGATTGCAAACTGGTTTATATTAAAGATTGAAACAATGTATAAAGTACTGAATTTATTTATTTACAGATTGACAAGTTGTAAATAGTTTTAAATACTGCAAACTTGAGGATGATCAAATGGATGAACGGATTTATATATTTTCTATAGTTCTGAATTTCAAACTTGGTAAATTTCTGAATTACCGACAGTTTCCATTTACTAGAAACTATGGATTTATTATTTTTTATTATAAACTATGAAGAACTGTAAACAATTATGTGAAAAAACAATTTCAATATTTGGTTATGCAAAAAGAATTCAATTTGATATTGTCTCCACTATTTATTCATTACGAGCACTACTTTACCGGCAATACTTGCATGTATCATCGTGTATCGTGCGGTATCGTTTGAGTATGTGAGGGATACAAATTTTTGGTCAAATACAAATATATTGATAGCGCCACAGTGAATGTTTGACGCTCTAGACAACAAACCTTCATCATTTTTGAATGTTGTTGTCGAACTTTGGCCCCCATTAACGGCTTTGTGCGTTATCAATCGCGAAATGCTTCTTATTGACTCGTAGTTGGGAAATATAGAATTTCATGTATGACCCGCAAATGTTCCATAAATGCCGTAGTTGTGCATAATCATAAGATTCCCGTTTTCTGCTGTGATAGTTACATTGGCGTAACCGTAGAGGGAATACAAAAATTCCAGAGTCGGTTTATGCAATCCCCTCAATGAAAGTGACACGCAAATCGAAACGCCTACTGCGGCCTTATTGATCGTGGCAGTTCAGTGCTCTTTTGGCACGATGGATGTTACGCTTCCCAAAATCATACATTGACCTTATCTAAGAATGTAGTCTCATTTCTTTTTTCATAACATTCGGGTCTTTATTCGATTTTTTAAAATACATGTATCATGTTCGACTTGATCCAGTTTCTATACACGGGATGAGCCACATTTATAAAAACATCAGGGTACTTTTGATCTGGAGTTAAACTACCCCAAGAAGAGACACCAATTTGTTCATTATTGAAAACTAAAGGTCCTCCAGAATCACCTCGACACAGACCTTTTTCGCCTCTTTTATCAAACGCACAAATATCAGTTGCATAAATGATATCCAAAGGTTTTGGGTAGTGTCTTTGACAGTCACGTTGATTGATTATTGGCAGAGTTATTGAAAGTAATTGGCGTGGATAGAATTGTTTGCCCCTGCAATAGGAAATAGCATTGTTTCAGTTTTCATAGGATGCATCAGAGAGAAATAGGGAGTAACAATGCATTAGAAATGTCAACTAGTATTAAGGTGGCGACCCTAGTGGCCACTTGTTCAGAATAGGTCCATATTATTCATTTATCCATGATATAGATTTTTGTATCCACGACTCGTTTGGTAGTGCAAAATATTGCATGTTGAAAACTACGTCGGTTTATAAATATGGACTCTAAAGAGTGTAAAAGTGTGCGTCACGTGGATCTAAGTGGGTACACTTCACGTACACAATCTGGCTTCGGCTTCGGCCCGGCACCGACAATAGCCGAACAAAAAGTTTCACGAATCGTCGTTGGCAAAATAAGAATTTCGTTTCAGGGATAATCCAACTTTCAACCAAAAGCAATTTGAATCTTGAATGCAAAAAAACTTGAAATCAACCAAAAAAGAATAATTTTCAACGAAGAAAAAAATTCCTAAACAAAAACATGATATTTTAATATTTCAGAAAAAAAAAATTTCAAAACTGAAAAGTTCAACTATGGCTGAAAGGACAATTTCATTTCCCCCCAATAATTTTTAACATCTAAGGTAAATGTTCGTCTAGAAGAGATGAATTTCCAACCGAAAATAGTATTGTCACAAATTGAGTATGAAGAACTCATTTTGAATGAGCTAGAAATATTATTCAACAAAACGGTGTAATTTCTAACAAAATAGTCGGATCATGGATTGAAAAGATTAATTTTCCGCAAAACAGTTGGATTTGTAAGCGAAGAAGATGAATTTTTTGGAAAATATTTGGATGCTCAACAGAAAAGTTGATTTTCTACAGAGAAAAAAAAAATTTTGAACCAAGAAGAATAATTTCTACTCAAACAGACAAATATTCAATAAAATACAGGAAACATCAACTGAAAAATATGAATTGTCTTAGAAAAAAAAAATAATAGTGAAATTACTGATTGGAAACGCCAAGTTTCAATACGAATAAACGAATCGATAACAGCATATTCGAAACTTAATATTTCAATAAAAATAGATTCAATTTTTTATTGAAAATAATTAAATATTCCATTGGATGGATAAATTTTTTACTGAACTGATCAATCTTCTTCCACAAAACTGGATTTCCAGCAAATAAGTTCAGTTTTCAAGTAGTCAGTTAAATTTTCAGAAGGGCAATTGCATTTTTGACAATCAAGTCATTTCTCCCAACTCAGAAAATTTTATAACAAAAAGTAGAATTTTCTGGGCGAAAAAATGTTGCAACAGGCAAATGTAGATTTTCAACAGAAAATTTGAGTTTTCTAAAAAAATACAATTTTATAACAGAACACCCGAGCGATTTTCAATTCGAAATGGAATGATTACATTTTTTGGCACAAAGTAATATTCGACCAAAAAAAAATGAATTTTTGACAAAATATTCGAATTCTGAAACATAAAGACAAACTTTTATTTCCGAAAAAAGGTTTAATTTCAACCAAGGAGTATAATCAATTGGTTTAAGATGATAATTTTGCCGATTACTGGTCCAAGAATTATTTTACAGAAATGAAAAAAAATCTGCCGCAGCCCGGATTTGCACCGGGATTCGACACTATACAGGAGTGGGGCATTAACCAATTACGCTATCAGGGCACCGGTATAATAAAATTATTCTTGGACCAGTAATCGGCAAAATTTTCATCTCAAATTAATTGATTAAACTTCTTGATTGAAATTTAATCTTTTTCAGTACAAACTGGGGTAATGGTTGGAAGTTGGATTCAGCACTTGATATGAAAATTGGTCATTATGTTTCAGAATTCGAATATTTTGTCGAAAGTTCGTTTTTTTTTGGTCGAACATTACTTTGTGGCAAAAAATGCAATCATTCCATTT
Organism: Neuroterus valhalla; assembly: GCA_011762715.2. NCBI lineage: Eukaryota > Metazoa > Arthropoda > Insecta > Hymenoptera > Cynipidae > Neuroterus > Neuroterus valhalla. Next base: position 3,880 of record WSXT02219183.1, on the reverse strand, counting down.
TGAATTGAAAATTGCTGGGATGTTCTGTTGAAAAATTGTATTCTTTTTAGAAAATTCAAATTTTTTGTTGAAAATCTTCATTTGCCTGTTGCAACATTTTTTTCGCCCAGAATTTCAACAATAAACGATTTGCTTTCCCCGTTTTCCCCGTAAATATTTGAAATTTTCTCGTTGGAAATTTTTTTTTATTAGTTGGTTCAGATAATCAAGTTGAAAACTAAATAATTTGATTGAAAAGTAATCTTTTTTGGTTTGAAATTCTACTTTCTGTTGGAAAATTTTCTGATTTGGAAGAAATAACTTGATTGTCAAAAATGCAATTGCTCTTCTGAAAATTAAACTGCCTATTTGAAAGCTGAATTTGTTTGCTGGAAATTGCACTATTATCTCTTTTTCTGTGACAATTTATATTTTTCAGGTGTCAGAAATTACACCGTTTGGTTGAATACCGTTTTTCTCTCGTTCAAAATGAATTCTTTCTACTCAATTTGTGAGAATTCAATTTTCGGTTGGAAATTCATCTTTCCTAGTCAAACATCTTACTTATTTGTTGAGAATTATTGTGGGTAAATAAATATGTCCTTCCAGTCAAAGTTGAACCTTGCAGCTTGGAAAACTTTTTTTTTTGAAATATAAAAATATCATGTTTTTGTTAAGGAATTTTTTCCTCCGTTGAAAATTAATCTTTTGTGGTTGAGTTCAAGTTTTTTGCATTCAAGATTTAAGTTGCTTTTGGTTGAAATTAGACTTATGCTGGAAACAAAATTTTCATTTTTACAAAGATTTATCATTTCAGATGAAACATCATTAAATCTAGAGTAAAGATAGAAAATGCGCAAACAGAATACTAGATCAAACAGTTGACAGTTAAAAACACACAACTGGACTCATGTCGGTCGAGGATTGTAGCTGTCAAAATATTCGAATCAAACGCCTTCTATAGCGGGATCGACGATTCGTGAAACTTTTTATTTGGCTATTGTCGGTGTCGGGCCGAAGCCGAAGACAGATTGTGTGCGTGAAGTGTTCCTACTTAGATCCACGCGACGCACACTTGTACACCAAACGAGTAATGGATGCAAAATTCGATATCATGGATATATCAATAATATGGACCTTTTCTGAAGAAGTGGACACTAGGGTCGCCACCTTATTACTAGTATACATTTCTAATGCGTTGTAACTCTATTTTTTTCTGGATATATATTGATTTAGTTTCTTTAAATAATTCTAAGAGCTACATGAATATATCTTACAGAATTATCCTGTTGCATCCCCAGCCATTGAATATTACATCATCATCTGGTGGTAGAGTTCCTTCATACAGTTTAATCCTTTTATTAGGTGAACTTTCCACATCAATCGGTGGAGAAATAACAAGTATAGCAAGATCGTTCCCTTTCAAACCGAACTCAAAACCTGGATGTTCTATTTTCATAATTATTTCGTGAGGCACTCCACGATTTCTGATGTGTGAACCGGATAAGACACTGTACGTCCCATTAGTCGGATAAACACAGTGAGCAGCAGTTAGAATATTATTGGTCGATAAAATGCTGCCTCCACAGACATGTCCTCCATCTCTCAGAATTTGTACTACATAGGGAACTTGTTTAACCGTCACTGGCCTACTTCCATATCGCGTTTTGTCAATCAAACGCTTTCTACGAGAATGAAGATCTGATGATTTGGATCAATTGAGTCAAATTGTTATTTTTTAGGCCTGAATTAAATTATGCTTCTATACGATATTTTTTACTCACTAGTCTCCCCTGCAACTCCAATTACTTGAGACAGAAGAGCATAGAAATTGAACAGAATCAGGTACAAATTTTTTCCCATCTTTCACAAAAAAAGTCGTGCACCTCAATCTACGCTTGGGTATATACTAAAATTGACGATGGAAATTTTGTTTCTCCTTCCAGTAGGAATTAAACCAAGATACTCTATGCTAAATTACAAAATTGTTGGTTCTCAGGATTTCATCATTTATTGCCTTACATTGTAACCAACAGATTTTTCCAAATGCACACTCTATTGTCTCATGGGAATAAATCATGTTTCGTAACAAAGTAAGATAAGCGTTTAGTATCAGTGGCACTCTGTATATGGAGGTGACAATCCGATCAACAGAAAAATTATCTAAAAATGGAACAGGCAATGTTCCTTCATTGTTACAAATTTTTTCTAATCTCAAGCATTCAGTTGTCAGTCCATCCAAAAATTTACTGCTTATTAACCTTGAATATAGTATAGTATTTATTGCTTTTAAGCTATACATTATCTATATAGCAAAGGGTTAATCGACGTATAATCTAACATAGTATATAATAACGCAAATCTTCAAAATCGATGACATTATCTTCAAATAGTAACTGAAACTTATCTGTTATTAGCGAAATAACTGTCACACGCAAAGATACTTTTGAGTTATCAATTTTCCTTCTCAAGTGCTTCTATTTTATCTTTGCCTTCATTTACTCTAACGATAATATCGTCAATTGGCTCCTTGAATACGATTTTAAATTCTACGCTGTTTTTTTGTTTAGGTTCATTCTTTTGTGCTGTGAGCAGCTTGTCTATTTTTTGGATACTTGCCATCTTTCGTTTCAGCCAGTGATCCACGGGTTGACAGTTACACATTCCATCCATTCCTTCTTTGGTCTGCCTCTGGGTGCTCTACCATTCACCCTACCTGGATACACTTGCTTTGTTAATCGTTCTCCATCCATTCTTTCAACGTGACCGAAATATCTCAGCAAATTTCTTTCGCTCTTGTCAAACAGCGTTTCCTCTACACCACATTCTCAGAGAACCCATTAATTACTTACTTTATCCATTAGCGTTTTTCCGCACATATTACGCAGAAATTGCATGCCGATCGCGTTAAATTTACTCTTGTCCCTTTCTTGATCCGTCCAGGTCTCGCTACCGTACAGGTCACTGATAATCCAGTTAAAAATGTCCACAGTTCACGAAAAAGAAATATGTAGGTCACAATGCATTGCCGATTCACACTACACATTTAGTCTAAAAGTCACAAAGTTACTCAATTAATTTGACTCTAACATGTTTACCCGAATAAGTGCGAATAGTCCTCTCAAAAATAAAATCAACGAGTCAGAGGAAAATTTTGCACTAGTATAGGCAACCGTGGATGCTTATATTCTGTTCCTGTTTTGCGGGCTGGTTAGTTGGCGCTGTCGGTCTTTCCCCCCTGTGCGTCGCTCAGGGGCGTAACTCGAATCTATCTCTCTTGCTCCTTTGCTGTTTACCAAATGTCAACCGCCAATTGTTTTTGAATGTCTTGTATTTGTTCGGACTGTCAAGGGGTCGCTAAAAATGAGTGAATCAAGTGATAAACAAAGTTGTTCAGTTCTAAACTGTCCATCAACTCGCCGGGAAAAGTACCACCAGTATCCGAAATATGAAAGTACTGGTTCCGGTTGGGTTAAAGCCACAGGTAATCCAAAATTAAAGAACCTAACCTTCAAAGAAATTTTGAAGGGCCGGTACCAGCCCTGTCCGACTACTGGATAAGTAGTTGTCGCTTACAAGTTCCACTTTGCGGGTGTACTAATCCGTCCTACGGCGCGTCAATCGTCCTGTTCTAGAAAAGCATTGGTCTCATGGAAAAATCAATCATTAATATTGAATAAAAACATTCCCAATCATTCATTTATATATATATATATGTGTGTGTGTGTGTGTGTGTGTGTGTGTGTGTGTGTGTGTGTGTGTGTGTCGGACGAGCCCCCATTCGGTTTCGGTTCGATTCCTTTGGCATCGAACTGATGGGTCTGTGACAAAGCCACCAAACGCGTCCTCAGGTTGCGGATAGAGGGTCCCTGTGCCGAGGGTTTCTGCTGAATACGGTTAC
>WSXT02219172.1:0-17074 GCA_011762715.2 Neuroterus valhalla | reverse complement strand
CAGTGGCGAGTATTGTAATGAGAATGTGTTCCTTAAGGCCAGTAGAGCCTTGAGTAAACTTAATATAAAAAAAATTTGATCAAAAATGAAAAAAAAATCAATAATCTTCATAGAAGTGGAGGAAATCGAAACATTCAGTGGCAAACATGTTTTGACATTAGTACGGCTAAGATACGTCTTAGCCTAATATACAGTTGCCAAAATACATAATCATCCTGAATGAAACGTCCAAACTAGAGAATTCGGAAGAGAAGAATTGTTTAAATTATCAACATTGCCCATGCGAGGGAATTCAGTCAAATTATTCGCGTTGTCAGGGTTGAGGTTAATTTGATTTACAGCATCATTAGGCTCTGACGAACAGGTTCCGATACGATTCACATGATATGATATAGAAGAAAAGGGAAGCAGTAGAATGGGGGAGAAAAAAGTGACAAAAGAGATAGGAGAGGAGATGATATGATATGAGATGAGATGAGATGAGAGGGGAGGGGAGGAGAGGGAAGGGGAGGGGAGGAGAGGAGAGGACCCTTAGCGTCAAAAACTTTTTTTCTGGATTATGATCGTTTTAGATCAAATAACCGCCGCTCTCTAAGACTATAATGTCATAATTATTTTTAAGGCACTTATTTTCGATCAGTAACCGTTTTTCTTCAGCGGTGTCTATAAGCTATAATCGGCTTGTCGCCTCTTCTTTTCCTTCTCCTATGAAATCTCTGCTGGGACGGTAAGGGCTCTTTTCTCAGATCGCGTCGCATGTATAGTATTACAAATAATAATGAACTTTGCTTTCGGAAATGTGTCTTTTGCAAGGAAACAGCGCATTACACCCCCTGCGATTCCGAAGTACTAGCTAACCTTCAGAATGAAGCATTTGCAAAATAATTCTTGTGAACAAGGTTCCTACGTCAACTCAGTTGAATTACAATCCGGCTGGATTTTCAAGTTGTTTTTGAATTGATCCAAGTAAATTAAACTCTTCAAGTTTCGAACGTTGTTCCTATACCGATCCAGCTTGATTGGCACATACATTATCTGAAATCTTTATAGAGTTCCAAACTGCCTTGAATCGGCCCTAGTTCGCATTTCTGGATTTATTTTTCAACTCTCGAACTAAGTTCCTGCATCCATCCGGCCTTGTAAATCTCTTATCTGTGATCTATTTGGATTTCCGAATTCTTCCTGAATTAGTTAAGCACGGATTTCAATCGTGAACTTTTCAAACATCAAACTTCATTCAGGATTGGTCTTGTATAGATTTACAAACTAAACATTTCAGATGTTAAATTTATTTACTTCATCAATTTGGTTCCATTTAGACATCATACATGTATAATCTATTCGAAACTTTGAGTTCATTATAATTTGGTCTCAGCACGGATTCCGAAAGTAAACTTCCTAAATATTGAACTATATTCCTGTGTCAATCTGGTTCAACTTAGATATGACACAGCTGTAACAAAATAGGATTTCTCCGTTCATTTTGAAATCGTCTCAGTTTGGATTTTCGATATTAACTCTTTATGTCTCAAGATGATTTCCTACGTCAATCCGGTTTAATTTGGATATCATGTAAGTCTAATCTATGCGCATCTCCGAGCTCGTTCTGAACTGGTATTAGTTCGAATTGAACTTTTCGAGCCTCAAACTAAGTTCCTACATCTGCGGTTTGATTTGGAAATAATACATCTGTTATCTATTCAGACTTCTGAATCAACTTTGAATAAGTTTCAATTTGGATTATTGAATTCAACTTCTTCAATCTAGAACTGAGTTCCTACGGCAATCCGGCTTCATCTGAACGTTATAGAACTATAATTTTTGGGATTCCAAGTTCATTTGAATTGGCCCCAGTTTTGATTTCTGATTCGAACTTCCAATGAACTTCAATAATTGTACAATTAGATAATGTGACTTCTAATCCAAGTTTTAGGGCAGCTCGATATTTGCAGGCAATAATTTATATTACTATAATAGCTATATCTTGCCCTACCGATACAGACTAACTGGAAATTCAGTGTGTGCTTCAAAGTATATACTCCTACTATACGTAAATGTGCATATTTGGGAGTGTGCGTAGGAATTATGAATATTAAAAGTATACGCGAAGTATACACTTCGAAGCACATACTTCGAAATATTACCAAATTTAAAACGGCCTATATATTCTAAGGCTGAGTCAAGCCTTTGAGATTTTGTAATATAAGTACCTAACTAGATCTCTTTAAAAATCCTAGTAGTAGTCAAGAATTTCCTGGATGCTTATACATAATAAATAGGTTCCCAATTCCGTGAAACTCTCTCTTGATATAAAATTAGTCAAATCGAGCACCCAAAAACCTAAAACAGCCCTGACTTCAATATTTTTCTGAGGTTTTTAATTGGTGGAGTTCTATTCGAAGTTTTGATTTTGGCAAAAGATAGTGCTGGCATATATTATCAAAGTATAACGGACCCTAGAATTTGGAGAATTTTGAAAGAATCTGAAGATTTCCAAGCATATCATTGTACTTCATGGAACAGAACACCATATGTCTCAGGAATGTCCATCACCTTAAATATTACATACCTTTAATTTTTTGTTGTCATTTGACACGGCTGCGTGATCCAACACAGTAGCCGCTAAAATTTCATTTCCTTGTTCTCTTCTCTGTTCCAGCATGTCTGTCAACTTTCCCATATTCTTCCGCAACAAAGCATTTTTCAATCCGGTTTTTTGTTGAAGTTCCAAAATAGCACAAAAAAAACTCGAATGCAGCTGATCACGCTCTGATTGACACTCCAAATCAAAATATAACAGTTAGGAGAAATTTATCTCGAAAATTCATTCAAATTCTTCGATTCCCTAATCAAAGAGATTTTAGCAGCATGAGATGTAACTGTACCTTATTGAATTTCAATTTGAATACTTCGTTTTCCCACTTTAAATTCTCATGATCCTTTAGAGCTGCCGCTAATTTTTTCCTAGTATGCTGAAACGAAATATAGATATGTTGGTTTTCTTGCATTCAAATGAACAATAATAGCAGGTGTGTCCATATGATTGTTTAATTCTTACAGTCAGCAATACTTTATCTTTCTCGTAATAAGTCAATCGACGAGAAAGTTCACTTATTTTCTCATAGGCTTGTTTAAGATCAACTGAATATTCATCATTTTTACTGGTCGCATCTCGCACTTGCTTCATCATTCTTGCCTCATGATTTTCCATAAGTTCCTTCTGCTCCTGAAATTTTTAGTGCAAAATAAAACAATGTTCACTTAGCCTATCGTAAGGAATTTGATCTGTAGCTTTTTTTGAACCTATTTCTATTTTGCAGTGAAACTCACGTGAAAATTTATTTTAATTTGAAACTAAACGAGCACCGAAAAGTGAATTTTTTCATGGTATCAAAAGTGTGATCATAATAACTTGAGGGTAACTGAAAAAATTATTTATTTCGAGCAAATCGAATATGAAATAAATTCTGTATACAATATACATATATGTACTTATATGTATAGGCTAGGTAAGTACCTCTGGCGCGCTTCGCTTGCGCCATCTCTCGGATTCAATTTTGAATAGTGAGGTGCCTCTGGCAGCCCGCGACCGGCTCACGCGAGTATTTATATAAAAATCTGCACGTGAAACGCATTTTCCCAAAGCTTTTCGATTTATTAAACATCATAAACTCAGAAAAAATGGTTATTATACAACGAGCGGGATTACAGGAAGTAAATACACGCATTTTTCGGCCTAAAAGGTTGAGACAAGGCAAAAAACTTGTAAAAAGCTTCCATGTTGGCGATGTTGAAGAAGAATCCCACGAGGGATTTAACACTAAAATATCTGGAAAAGTTATTAGATCCACACCAGGGGCTGAAAGCACGAGAAAAAAAGAAAATATTTATGATGTCAAAGTAGAGATGATTTTGAAAATCTGCATAACCTAAACAGTTGCTCAATTCCAAAGTACATAGTTATGAGAATGTTTACGAATAAATGAAATAAAGCACGCACATTAGGCTGATTTGAAATGAATATATACATCTGAAAAAATTATGTTAATCGGAAAATGTTAACTTATTACGCAGTTTGTAAATAAAACATGCTGTATTAAAACATTCTCATGGAATATTTTTCATACTATCTAAATATAACTTTGGGAAATGTTTTGCAAGAAATGTGAATGTGTTTGGTAGAGAAAATAAAATTTCAAAAACAGTTGAATTTTCATCCAGGGAAGTTTCATTTTGAACGAGAAAATTCATTTTCAGCCAAAAAAGATCATTTCTTCACCAATAAAATTACGTTTAACCAAACAGTGGAATTTCCAACAACAACCAAATTTAAATTACAAAATATTTGTTTTCAAACAAATATTGAAAATTCGACTAGGTAGTTGAATATTTCTGACTTTATAGTCACTTTCTTGAATTCAAATTTGCGACTCAAAATTCAATTTTTCCAACAAAAACAAAAAAATTACCAAGTATATTCCTCTTGACTGAAAAATCTTTCCGGTTGAAAATTCATCTTCTTGTACGAAATCTGTGTTTTCGTTTCGGAAATTCATCTCTTTCCGTAGGAATTTCATGTTTTGTATTTGAAAATGCATTGTAAAAGTCACGCTTTTACTAGAAAAAAATTCATTATTATTATTTTTTTTATAACTATTTTTACAGCTGAAGTCTAATAGATCGGTACTAAGCACAACTTGTAGTTGTAAAGCTGGAAAAGGCTTTTTCAAGCACACTACTGCTGCTTTATGCATTTACGTAAACGTGGAAAATAGCTATTCGAAAACAAATTATTATTTCCCTTGCTGCATCATTTACAATACTTCTTTAAGGTATTCTTCTCTAGATTTTATATAAATATTTAGGCAAAATCGGAGCATTTATAAAGTGAGTTTTTGAATAAATTCACTAAAGAGCAAATCTAATACTTTGTTCACATACACATAACCTACCATTTTTCGGTCAAAACGAATGATCCTTTTTAAATGCATACAGAAAAGCAGTGCAATATCATTTCGTCTCGCATGAACTTTGAAAATATCAGCATACAACCATTACTCTGCATTATTCAATCAATAAGTAAATAAAACAAATACATACGCTAAACAACAACTACACAACAAATTCATTTAGACCGATTAGTTTTTTCTAATAAATGTTGGGCCGACAGTTAGCGCCACCAGTGCTACTCACGTAGCCTATATAAACAGAGATTCCAGGTCAACTTGTCCGGACTTATATAGCTGCATAAAAAATCGAGAGAAAAAAGGAAAATTCCTTCCTCAAAAACTGCTTGAAGTTTTATTTTGTGAGTTGTCAATAAATAGAGCTAGACCAATCAGCAGCGAGCTATAAGCAATCGTTCGTCCATCAACAGGAGTCCAACTTTGTGGCCGGTTCTCCAATTTGTCCTAAGGAGAGAAGGCAAGTAGCGTCGGTACGTAAACGTAGACGTTCTGACGTCATTCAGCGTTGCTGCCCATTGCTATCAACTCTTGAGCGCTCCGATGACTTATTGGTCACTGTCAGATGAAAATTATATTTGATATTGTATAATTAGCATTAGGAGTATATTCTTTTACTCATTGGGTAATATCTGTATGGAAAAGAGTGAAGCAACGAAATGTCTCGAAAATCTCGCACTCTCCTCTTTCTAAGAACAAAATTGGCTTTTAATTGCACCAGTTTTCAATGACCTGGAGTGCTGTGTACAGGTGTTTTACTATATTTTTGTTACATCTTGAGTTTGCATGAACGACCGTGTCGTCGGAATATATTTCCAAAAAGACTCTGGGAATTGTGGGCATGTCGGTTATGTAGATGATAAAGGAAACTGGGCTCATGATCCCTGAGCAACACCTGCTTGGTCGTGAAACTCTTCGGAGAGTTCATTATTTATTTCTACTATAAAGTTCCCATTTGTAAGGTTAGAATGCATGAGACGAATGATTCTGTTAGGATATTGTAATCAAATTATTTCTTGAGTAGCCATTAATGCCAGGCCCTGTCCGAAGCTTAATTGGCATCGAGAAAAACGGCTCCTGTGTTCATTTTCCCGTTATAGTGATGAGTTACGTTTTCTACGATTTTAAGAATCATATGTTGTGTGAAATGCTTTTTTCTGAGACCGAACTGTTCTGACCTTAGGATGTCGTTTCCCTCTGGATGTTTTTTTAATTCTAGTGAGTGTTTTTTTCTCAAAAATCTTACTCATTGTATTTCGGAGACTCATAGGCCTATAGCTATTTGATGAGCTTGGAATCTTTCCTTCCTTCTGGAAGACGAGGATGTTGGCCATTTTCCAGTTACTCAGAAAATGATTGTATTTGAAGCATGCATTGAATATATCAGCAAGTATAACAAGACAGGGGTTGTTCTAATATGCTTGGGAATTTCATTAGGATTAGTAATTCTAATTAGTTTTTTATCGGTTGCTGCCAGGAAGTCATCGACTTCTTTTTCGATCTTGAGTATGTGAGCTGCTTTTACTGGGGATTCGTGAGGCGAAAATTGTGTTTGGCACTCAAAGGCAAGATGGTCTGCCTCTTCACTTTCGTTAAGTGCGAATGTGAGATCAGGCTTCTGCAACGGGGGGTTGGAAGTGTGACGCTTAGTGAGGGCTGCGGTCATACGCCAACTGGAGTTATCTTTTATTTGAAGATTGGAAACGACTGTGTTCCAGTTGCTGCATCTATGCTCATGGATTTTGGTTTCTATGGGCCTGCGAAGGTAATGGATTAATTTCTTAAGGATACAGCTTTTATTCCCACATCATAATCAGTTACATACGTATAATAAAGTGGCACACATAAATAGCCACCGCTTAGTAATATACCTAAGTTGAATAGGATTATGATGTTTTATGACGTGACGAACATCATTTCCAACATGATGGAGGTTGTTTCTTGTACAGCCGCCCACGAAGCTCTCAACCAAGTATTGTTCATTCCACTACGATTAATAAACGCGTCAACTCTTTTCACTGCGAATGAGAATATACATATGAAGTCAACATACCCGTTCTTAGAATTTCAAGATTAAAGGTCTCAAGCTTTCCTTGCATATTAATTCTGTACTGATTTCAATGCTTTCGTATCTTACTTATTTCATTATCTTCTCGCAATTACTGCTCGAGTTGTTCATTAACATATTAGGAAGTCTTAAAACCTGTCATTGGAAATGCGAACTGTATGATTATGATAATGTAATTGAATGGGAAATCGTGATATAATCGTGGAGTATTTAATTATACTTTTTTTGGCAACTACAATAACACAGGCCAACAATTCTCAGAACCAGAAACCACACCTAGTGTACCCGAAGGCTTTTGCTGCGCTGAATCTGAATTCAACCCCAGAAAAATTCCAGCACCCTCATTTTTCGAGATATTCTAACCTAAAAGGGTCAAAAACACGTTATTTTGATGTATACGAGGCCCCGTAACATCGCGAAAGAATTTTTCTTCCCAAAACTGGCGAGGTTGATGGAAAGAACTACTCTTGACCTTCAAAATGCAAACTCTAACTTTTCGATACGATTTTTTCCGGACGAGATGTGGCGAATTCAAATATGAAAAATTTTACTTTTCACAGATATCAATCTTGCTACAAAAATATTTGCCCAGGAAATAAAATTAGCAAAACCATATCTATTACAGCTTGTTGCATGTTGATATAACCCCAGACCCCCACAACCCGATTTTAAATACCCCCGAGCCCTATAACCTTCAAGTCTATAACCCAAGCCCCCTACAACCCGATTCCCTTGACCCTCGAGCCCGGTAACCTAATATGCAATAACCCCAGACCCCTACAACCCGATTCCCTCAACCCCAGAGCCCTGAAACCTTCTATGCAATTACCCTGGACTACCACGACCTGATTCCCTTAACCCTAGAGCCCTGTTACCTGCTATGCAATAACCCCAGACCCCCACAACGCAGTTTACTTAACCCTCGAGCACAGTAACCTGCTATGCAATAACCCCAGACACCCACAACCCAATTGCCTTAATCCTCGAGACCAGTAACCTGCGAGTCTATAACCCTAGACCCCCTAAGACGATTTCCCTAACCCCTGAGCCCTGCAACCTGCAAGTCTGTTATCCCAGACGCCCAAAACCCAATTTCCTTAATCCTAGAGACCTCTAACCAGCAATTTTACAACCCTAGACCCCCACAACCCAATTTCCTTAACCCTTGAGCCCAGAAACCTGCTATACAAGAACCCCAGATCCTCACAACCCAGTTTCATTCACTCTTAGCCCAGTAGGCTATGCAATATCCCCAGGGCTTTCAGGGGGTTTCAGTGGGCGTCTGGGGTAATAGACTCCCAGGTTACAGATCTCGGGGGTTAAGAAAATCGTGTTGTGAGGGTCTAGGGTTATAGACTCGAAGGTGACTGGTCTCGAGGATTAGGGAAATCTGGTTGTGGGAGTCTGGGGTTATTGCATAGCAGGCTACTGTGCTTGAGGGTTAAGGAAACTGGATTGTGGGGTTCTTGAGTCATTCCATAGCAGGTTACTGTGTTCGAGGGGTAAGGAAACTGGGTTGTGGGGGTCTAAGGTGATTGCATAGCAGGTAACAGTGCTCTAGGGTTAAGGGAATCGGGTTGTGGAAGTCCGGGGTTATTGCATAGCAGGTTGCTGTGCTCGAGGGTTAAGGAAATTGGGTTGTGGGGGTCTAGGATTGTAGAATTGCAGGTCACTGGTCTCGAGGATTAGGGAATTGGGTTGTAAGCGTTTGGGGTAATAGACTCGCAGGTTATAGGGCTCGGGGGTTAAGGAGATCAGGTTGTGGGGGTCGAGGATTATAGACTCGCAGTTTATTGGTCTCGAGGATTAAGGAAATTGGGTTGTGGGAGTCCGAGGTTATTGCATAGCAGGTTACTGTGCTCGAGGGTTAAGGAAACTGGGTTGTGGGGGTCTGGGGTTATTGCATAGCAGGTTACAGGGCTCTAAGATTAAGGGGATCAGGTTGTGGGAGTCTAGGGTTATTGCATAGCAGGCTTCAGGGCTCTGGGGTTAAAGGAATGGGGTCGTGAGGGGGTGGGGTTATTGCATAGCAGGATACAGTGCTCTAGGGTTGAGGGAATCAGGTTGTGGGGGTCCAGGGTTATTGCATAGCAGGTTACAGGCTGTAGGGTAAGGAAATCAGGTTGTGCGGATCTAGAGTTATTTCAGATCAGGTTACAGGGGTCTAGGTTCAAGGAAATCGGGTCGTGGGGGTCCAGGGTTATTGCATAGCAGGTTACAGGGCTCTAGGGCTAAGGGAATAAGGTAGTGGGGGTCAAGGGTTATTGCATAGCAAGTTTCAGGGCTCGTTCGGTAACGAAACAGGGTTTCTTGGGTCTGCAGTGATTGCATAGCAGTTTACAGCGCTCTATCTTTAAGGGAATCGGGTTGTGCGGGTCTAGGGTTATTGCATAGCAGGTTACAGGGCTCTAGGGTTAAGGCAAGCAGGTTGTGGGGTCAAGAGTCATTTCATAGCTGGTTTCAGGGCTCTGGGGTTAAGGGGATCGGGTTTTAAGGGTCTGGGGTTATTGCATATTAGGTTACCGGGCTTGAGGGTTCAGGAAATCGGGTTGTACAGGGCTGGGGTCATAGACTTGAAGGTTACAGGGCTCGGGGGTATTTGAAATCGGATTATGGGGGTCTGGGGTTATATCAACATGCCACAAGCTGTAATAGACACGGTTTTGCTAATTTTATTTCCTGGGCAAATATTTTTGTAGCAAGAATGATATCCGTGAAGAGTGGAATTTTTCATATTTGAATTCGCCACATCTCGACCGGAAAAAATCGTATCGAGAAGTTAGAGTTTGCATTTTGAAGGTGAAGAGTAGTTTCTTACGATGCCATCGTCAGTTTTGAGAAGAAAAATTCTTTTGCGGTGTTACAGGGCCTCGAATACATTAAAATAACGTGTTTTTGACACTTTTAGGATAGATTATCTCGGAAACTGAGGGTGCTGGGATTTTTTTGAGTACGGATTCGGACTCAGCGCAGAAAAAGCCTTTGGGTGCACTAGGTGTGGTCTCTGAATCCGGACCTTTGTCATATTTTTTCGGCCTGAGTAATCTAATGCTTATCTTTTCCCGTATAGAAAAAATGCTATATAATATTGATCTGTCGATCTGTCTATCTGTGGGTCTGTCTGTCCATCTGTCTGTAGTTTAACACACCGTTTCATTGTCCAAAAATACAAATCGAGTTCGTTAGTCACCCTTCTACCACCAGGTCCATGGTGTCAGCCATGAAAATAAAATTGAGTCAATTTGAAACTCAATTTATCCGCGAAACAACGCCAGATACAGTAAATAGGGAAAAAAACAAAATTGTTAGTAATGAAAAGTTGCAACAAGGGGTGATTTGATATTATTGTCAACCAATCAATCAATCATCAACCAATCATCAATCAATCAGCAATCAATCATCAATCAATCATCAATCAATCATCAATCAATCATCAATCAATCAATCATCAATCAATCATCAATCAATCATCAATCAACCATCAATCAATCATCAATCAATCATCAATCAATCATCAATCAATCCTTAATCAATCATCAATCAATCATCAATAAATCATCAATTATTCATCAATAAATCACCAATCAATAATTAATCAATCATAAATCAATCAAATATGAATCATCAATCATTATAATTTCACGTTTTTGAAGTGGCAGTCATGGCGATGACGTTTCTCGTTTTTTCATAGTAGCCATGCATGGCAAGTGGCGCGTTTGCCGAGCTGCCTTACGGCAGAAATCGGCGATACCAAAATTTGGTATATATAGGTATATCTGTAATGCTGAAGGAGAATCTCGAATAGTCACAGTACCGACAACGCTCTGTATGATATTCTCAGTTGTTTTGACAATTTTTTTTCTTTTTTCAATTCTTTTGATCTCAACTGAGATTATTGATCAAAGAAATATTTGTGAAATACAGATTTAGAGTGAGGATAGGAAATGAGAAAGGAGAGGAATTCTGTACGGGGAGAGGAATCAGGCAAGGTTGCCGATTGAGTCCGCTGTTGTTTAGTATAATACTGGCAGACTTGGAGGAAAATCTGAAGAAAAAAGGTAAAAGAGGTTCGATCTTAGGTAGCAGTAAGCTTCACTCTCGAGCATATGCGGATGATGTAATACTTCTAGCGGAGGACGAAAGAGGATTGAATTTGATGTTGAGAAGGTTTTTAGAGTACGTAAGAGGAAAGGATTTAACGGTAAACGTTGGCAAGATCAAGATAATGTGCTTTAGAAATAGGAAGCAGAAAGAAGAGTACGAGTGGAAGTTTAACGGAGAAACGATCGAACTAGTGGAGGAAATCTGTTACTTAGGATTGCGGTTTAAAGCAGGTGAGGCGACGAGCTGCAAGTCAGAAAAGGATGGAGTGTGCGAGTGGAATAATAAGACAAGTATGGGGCATGAGGAAGAGAAGGTTTAGGGATGATTGGAGGATGAGATTATGGATAGTCGATGTGCTAGTATGGGCAATTATTGACTATGGTGTAGAGATATGGGGGTGGAAGGAGCAAAAGAGAGTTGAAAGTGTTCACGGAATATTCCTGAGGTGGCTCATGGGAGTAAGCTGGAATTGTCCAGAGGCAAGTGAAGAGAGCATGGAAGTTTGAAGAGAAGCTAAAGAAGGGAGAGGAAAGCAAAATCGCACAAGCATGCTTAAGGGAGATTAGGTCTAGAGAGAAGCGATGCAATACAAAAGGCTCGGAATGGAAAGGAGAGAGACAGAGAATGAGGAAAGAATCCGGTTTTCATGAAGTGAGTGTAGATTGGCAGGAAATAGGATTGGAGATGTTTGTAAGACATGGAGAGGAAAGATGGAGGAAAATTATGGAGTCACAGTAGAACAAGTGGTATATGATGGTCAAATGGGTCGGGGAATCAGCCTATCTGATAAAGTTAGAAAAGGAGAGTAAGTGGTGTAGAGTGTTACGGGTTAGATTGGGAGAGAGAATGAGAGCATGTCGATACTGGGTGAATGAACAAGAGAAAATGTGTAGAATGTGTGGTTATAAAGTGGAGTCGTGGTAATATGTGCTGGAAGTTTGTACTGGAGAGGAAGAGGAAGGCAGAAGTGTGAGTGATTGTGTGAGAGGAATTCTGGATGAAAGTGGTAAGGGAGTTGAATGGATAAGAAGACTGGAAGAACTTAGAACTGGAGGACCTCTTGAAAGACCTCTTCAAAAATTTTTCACTCAGCTGCAGCGTTAGCGCCGAACAAAATGGTTCCAAATGCCTAAAAAACGGTCAAAAGTCGAAAAAAATAAATTTTTTTTCAAATGGTTTTCTAGAGTTTGCATTCACTTATTATTATTTTTAGACCTCGGAAAAGCAGCAAAGAGAGTCTGAATCTTCATAAATAATGTTCTTTGGCTCTCTCTAAAGTTGCGCTTCCAAGGCGCAAAATAATTATAAACTTTTTATCGTATGATCTTATATTTTCAGCTAGCAGTTGTTGATAAAAATATGCACAAATAATTTTAACCGCGATCAACCACTTACATTTTTCTTTCAAAAAGTCGACTGAAGCCCTTTCTAGCACATATCGAAAAATTAGCTGCAACCTTTTGCAACCTTGCCATTGACGTGAATTTTTATTCGGTAATTGTGGCTTGCCTACATGCCGCCGCGGCACCACAGTGGGGAAAAAAGCACTTTTTTTGGACATAGATCAGCCGACTCCTAAATTTTCAACCGACCAGAGCTTTCCTCTTTTGAAAAAGTTCATGAAGAATCGTACTTAAACGTAGAGGTGCACGTTTTTCGAATTTGTTATTTGATAATTTGTTATTTAGCTTATAATTTGCAATTGGTTATATTTGTGATATTTACATAGCCTCATTCATCGATAATTCTCACAAAGGTGTCAAATAAGTTAAGTTCCTTTTTTTTGGATAAAAATGAAACTTGTCGATGAATATCCTATATTTTATCAATTGTTATAAAGAAATTGATGGATATAACTGTTGACTGTTGCAATTTCGGATTTCGAGTGTATTACTTACAAAGGTTTTGTTATAAAAATGTGAAGAATCAATTCTTAATTGCAATGAAGCACCATAAACCAATTAAATTTAATAGTTTAAACAATTTTTATAAACAAATTTACTTATTTGGAACATCTGTACATCGAAAATTTTTCTTTTCTGTAAAATCATTTATTTTTATCCGAATAACAAAAATAATACACACTAGAATCCCATGAAATAACATTCGTCATTGTTAAAATCATTTTTTATAAATAAATACTTTTATCTGGCATATCTGTGTATCGGAAACTTTTCTTTTCTGTTGAATCTTTCATTTCCATCTGAGGAATAAGAATATCACATATGCGAGTTCCATAAAACAACATTCGTCATTTATTATTGTTGTAAACAAATCATTCAATCGCATTCACCTATTTTAGTGTCACTGCAATTGGTTACATTGATATAAAAACGTTTTCCATCCACCATTCTGTTTAAAAAAATATTATTACCAGATTCGTAATAACCGACCTCGAAAACCCCGTTACACCAATTTTGGAAAGAATCGAAATTTTATTCAGCATACTCGTCCCTCATATCGGATCCGCCATTTTGTTTTTGAAACTTCGGAAACCGGATTCGTAGTCAGTGACTTCGAATACCCCCTTACACTAATTTTGAAAAGAATCAAAATTTGATTTAGCCTACTCGTCCACCATATTGGATCCACCATTTTGTTTTTGTGAAGAAATTTATGAAAATTTTGTGTAATTTATACTGATTTTACAGGTAGTTTATGGAAGCTTACCATAAATTTTTGAAAATTTCGGGTAATTTTTACTAATTCTGCAGGTAATTCATGGTTACTCATGATAAAAAACCTAAAATTGAAATTAAAAATTCCCGGAAATATGTAAAAATTTCTGGCGATTTTTACTAATTTGACAGGTGACTTGTGGTAACTTAGGAAAAATAACCTGCAAATAAATTATAAAATTTTCGGAAATATATTGAAATTTTTGGTAATTTTTACTAATTTCCATGGTTAATTCATGGCGACTCAAGGTAAATTACCTAAAATTCAATTCAAAAACTTCCATAGATTTTCGGAAATTTCTGGTAATTTACGGTAATTCACAGTTATCTGATAAATTGTATAAAATGATCGCGCATTCGATTTTCCATTTTATAAGAAGTTCGCTACATTTTAAACAATAATTTTTATGTCAATTGAAATCAAATAAATAATTGTATAATAATTTCCGTTGATGATAATAAGTTGATCAACACTTACGTTACGTCAAAACATTCAACGGCAGCGATTAGTATCCGCAGAAATTTCTTCGTGCAAAAAAAGCTTGAAAGCTCCCTCCTGATTCCCCGTATCGCCCATGCGATGAGCACCTCGCTATGCGCCGCGCCAGGCACGTGGAACGGTGCAAAGAGCGCCTCAAAGAAATTGTTCCCAAAAGAAGACGGGCAAGCTAGGGCGGAAAATTTCAACGCTACTATATTGCGGACACCTTCCCGTGTACAACACAGTAAGAATCGAAGCGGCCTGATGCGGCCTGGATAACTAATCCTTTATTGAATCTCGAAATTTTTACTGGGCGAAATAGAAAAAGAGGCGCAAGCATTCCGAAATCTCTTACAGACGCATGCATTATTATTTTCACTTCAAACTAGTACAGAAATATTCTACATTCCTAAATGATTAAAATCCACGAGGTCAGGAAATACTGATCAACTTGCATTTGCTCTTTTTCGACACTTACATTTCGCTCGGACGCGCGAGACTTTTCAGCTGCATAACAAGTGTTTAGCGGAACGTTCGAGTTTGAGCATATACCTTGTCGAAACTAATAAATATGAAAATCTGCTATTTTGGATTTCTCAACAGTATTGCACCTTATACACGTACAGTGAATTTCATCTCAATCGGAAACTGTCGGTGTTTGAGGTTTTGACCGGAAATTTGGGATTTTGAAACACTGTGCGCCGGCAAGATCCTCTTGAAACATAGAGACTATATATTTTTGGGGACATCAGAATTGCTGATTGTAATAAAAATTTTTGTGAATATTTTATGTTTTGAACAAAATTTTTATTTCATTTAATATAGCTTTACATATAATTTCTTAACATTGTTTCCCTCCCTGGAGGTTTAACATGATCATTGCCTCTGTCATACGTGGAATTCAAGATCTTATAAGTGATAGGTACAGTCCCAGCCGTAAGGTGATGGATAAGTTCCTAGCTTTATGCAACCACCTATGAAAAACAATTTTCTGTTAATTTGAAGGAAGAAGCAGGACTTTTCTGTTCCACCTAAGATATTGGCCCAAAAAATGGTTAAGTAGACACTTTGATAAAAAAATATGAATTTTGTTAAGGCTTTATAAATACTGATATCTGATTAGGTCAAATTTGATGTATTTACCTTTAAGGAAAGCTTCATCTCTAGTATGCCAATAAAGCATCACTTGGTAAGAACATCGGAATAATAATATATGCCTTTCGTTGTATGCAGGCTTACCTTCTCGGATACAATTCTCTGTAAATTAAATTAATAATCTTTATTATTCAATAAATACTTGTGCAGAACTTAGAAAATATTACTAATAAAACTACTTATTCAGATTCTCCGAGAAAATGAGAGCATGAAAACTTAAAGCAGTTTTCATCTCTTTTATCATCAAAGAATATTCCGATTTGAAATGTTATAGCGTCATGAAAATTCTTCTATGTTGACAAGTTGAGAGCCAATTTGAGTAGCAATGTTGATTTAAAAGCTTGATGACAGTATAGCCTCTCAATGAGGCGCTTTTCGGAACAGAAATTCGTTCAAATCCACAAAAAAATGAATGCATTTATTTTTGGAAAAAGAATGATATTTAGATGTGGCAAAAGCCCCATTAAGTTTAACACGTATTTTCCATAAGAAAAAAAATCTGCCCGCTTCACAGGCACATTCTCGTCGCGCGCTTCGCAAGCAGCTCGCTTCGCTCGCAAGTTTCAGCGCAACTAGGGCGCGCGTCGACCGGATCTCGCGCTTCGCGCTCGATAATATATGAGTCTCGCGCTTCGCGCTTATACATTTCAGACCTCGCGCTACGCGCTCGGGTATTTGTATCTAGCATTCGGAATGCTTTCGCTATTGTTCATTTCAATAATTATGCAGATTTGAAAGTGAATTGAACAAATCAATGTCTTTTACATTTATAAAACCGATCCGTTCATTTTTCGTTAAGTTATCATGTTTACTGACGGACGGACATACGGACAAACACCATCGCCAAAACAGGATTTTCGGCTTCAGGTGGTCCTTAAACGTAGAGATCCGTTGAAAATTAAAGATGTGGAATTTCGGGTGATGCTAATACTTTCTAAATCATAAATGATGAGAATGTAATAAAATTTTTGATTTTCAAATATGTGCTGTACAGTTGAAATTTGATTTTTTCATTTTTTAATTGGAATTTTCGTGATAATTCAAAAAGTCGTCTTGATAATCTTGTAGAGCTCCCAAGAAGAAATATTTTTTTTCTTTGACTGTCTTTTCAATCTTGCGATATTTGGCTAAAAATTCTTATTTTCTTTTATATTTTTGAATTTTGAAAATGCCAAACCTCTGCCAATTTTGATTTTATGAAAAAAAAATCATTTGGATAAATTGTTTCGATTTTTATGCACTACAAGAAGACATACTTACGATTTTTTAGTCTTGGAAAAAAAAGTCTAGAAAAATTTTCAAAATTCTCCCCTTCTTCTTTTTTCGATCCAAAATAGCTGGTTAGCGAACTCGACTTGTCTTTTTGGTCCTTCAAAAGGGCTACCAAAGCACGATCGAAAAGTTGTATTGACGATCTTGTAGGGCTCCCAAGAAGAAACATTTTTTCTTATTGACTTTCTTTTCAATCTTGCGTAACTGGGCTAAAAATTCCCATTTTCTTTTATATTTTTAAATTTTGAAAATGCCACAACTCTGACAATTTTTGTTTTTATCAAAAAAAATAATTTGGATGAATTGTTCCAATTTTTATGCACTATAAGAAACCAGTCTTACAATTTTTAGG